>JAQFVV010001431.1:0-70834 GCA_028023455.1 Epiperipatus broadwayi
GCCCAGTATAATTTTAATCAATGATATTTATTGTTAATAAGAGATTGATAAAAAGAATTGACCGACAGATCAAGTTTAATTTTAAAAATAATTTATTTCAATCAACATCAATTAAGTTTAAATATAATTTACTAACCAACATAAACGCATTCTAAACATTTTATAAATCCAAATTTCACACACGCACATTTTTTTCTTTTTTTTTTAAATTAACATATGATAGGATATTTCATGAACAAAGCAACATAATCTTAGACATTTAAATTAACTCTCATTCGCAAAAATAATAATAAAGCATTAATAACATTTGAAACTCACGCACACACATCAATAGTTCCTTTTATGTATGATAGAGTTCATCCAATATTAAGCTTCAATATTTACGGATTACAGTGGTGACTACTACTTGTAAATAATAATAAAACAGATACCTAGGATTTTTTTTCTTGTCGGTGGCTACTTCTGCTGCTTCTGATGGATTGTATCTAACCGGTTAGATTTTGTTTATGGAAGAGAATTTATGGTAATCCGTTGGTTTCTTCTTGGAGACAGCTGCACGTTTTGATGGAGGGTTTCTGTGTTGTTATCCAGACATTATTTCTCAGGCAGGTTTTGATGATCTTATTGGACTAAAAAGGCTGGAGCACAAGCGTATATTTCCAAAAGCTTTTCAGCACTGCATTTCTGTAAACTGACACAGTAAAACTAGACTGAATTTCAAACTCCAACTGACTGAATGATAAAACGAAAAAAAGTCTATTTATACCTGCGAAGTGTTTTTGTTTTAATATCCTCCGGCAATACGTGTTGTCGAAATTCCTTTAGATTAATTATAGGACAACGTGTTTTTCGATTGAATATTTGATTAGTAGTAGCTATTTTAAAATGTGTTGTTTTCATATCTTTAATTAGCAGTCCACCACTGTGTTTCTTTTGAAATACATTTCATTTCTTTATTTATATTTTTTTTTATATATCTTACATGCATACTTTTGTTTACATTCGCACGCACTAATATAATCTATTATAATAAACTGGAATGAAAAGAGATTTTTATATTTTTTTTAAACTTTTAATTTATAATAATAATACTCTTTAACTTTTATGAAACTCTTAGTTTGTTTTTTTTGTTTTTTATAGGAAAACTCCCTCTCCCCTCTTTAAAGTAATTAATTGTAGCTTTCAAATTCTTTTTTCCAAAAGATTTTGATAATAATTTTTATACAAAATTATTTTATATACATGTGCCAATTCGGCATTGGCACATTACACCCCCCTCCGTTTTAGAGTAAAATGTGTCATTTTTGACCATTTTATCTCTTGCAATTTTAATTGTTGACTATAAAGATTTATTAATTTTTTTATTTTAGATAATTTTTACACATGTGTATATGTGCAGCATAATTCTACACCTACTAATATTCTAGATATCGAGTTATTACTGGACTTGCATACAGGGAATCTATAATAAATACATCCCTTTTTGCACTCACCATAAGGTGCAGCAGTACCAAGAAAATAACCTAAAAGGATATCTGGATAAATACATTTAAGATACTCATCATAAGGTATCGTATTTACCGAATATTACAGTGTATGTGCGCGTATATACCCATGCATACTTACCTACTCGTAATACACATTAGACTGACTTTATACTTTTATTACTAATCTTATAATATTATTTGTAAATCGTTACGAACATCTTTATTTAACACATGTGTATATGTGCAGCATAATTCTACACCTAATAATACTCTAGATATCGAGTTATTACTGGACTTGCTTACAGGGAATCTATAATAAATAAACCCCTTTTTGCACTCAGCATAAGGTGCAGCAGTACCAAGAAAATAACCTAAAAGGATATCTGGATAAATACATTTAAGATACTCATCATAAGGTATCGTATTTACCGAATATTACAGTGTATGTGCGCGTATATACCCATGCCTACTTACACATTCTTAATACACCTTAGATTGCCTTTATATATATATATATATTTTTTTTATTAATCTTGTCTCACAAATTATTTTCAAACCTTTATGAACATATTAAATATTAGTTTTACGATACTATTTTTAAACCATCACGGACATCAGTTTACATATTTATTTATATTACGGATCATATTTTAAATCATTTACTAATGTTTTATTTTCATTAACACTTTCCTTATACACTTATTTATTTCATTTTTTTAAAAAAAAACATTTTCATTTCGTTTGTCTATTTTGATTTTACACATTTATTTTGTGTATGTCACGCTCCGCTATGTTCTAGACTTATGAGCTGGGATATCAATATAATCGATAAGACATAATCGAGAGTTTTGACATTTTAAAAACTCTAAGATTATTATATATTTACTATTATTAACTTAAATATTCCTTAATTATTCGAACTAACTTGATACTCATTTATTTTTTTAAATTTTAGCAAACATTGTCCATTTTTCCGAGTCCATGGTCGATAATAATTTGTCAAGCCAGCAAATCCGTCAGATTACATATTTTTAATTTTTGTCTGGTGGTTCTCTATCATATTTTTTTTTTCGCATATAGCCACTCGTGCTGGGGGATTGAGAATCACCCCTGGGCCTTTCCTTAACTCTAGTATGCGAGATGTCAGGATCGCTGTCGGTTCTTCGAAAGATTCTTGTTCTCTCGGGACTATTAGAATAGCGTCTCCTCCGGGGACTCCCCGAATTCCACCTACGTCTATACCCTACGGCGTTTACAGCCGGCTCTCTAGGTTGGGGTTTGAATCCCCTATCTCTCGTGTCACCCGTTGGTCTAGCTCTGTCGAAAGCGCTCAACAATTCCGCCATTTGTTCCACTGTTTTCCTTTCAGTCCCTATGAGCATTTGCTCGACATTATGAGGAAAACTATGGCGGACTATCCTGACAATTTGTTGTTCAGATAGAGGGTCTGCTGTTAACGAGCGTAATTTTGCCACTTGCCTTCTAAAAAAAAAAAAAAAAACGGTTCACCAGGTCGCCATTTATCTTGCGAGATCTGGTGACGAAGATTTTCCTGATAATCTTCACTCCAATAACTCGCTAAAATAGCAATTTTATATTCGGCAAAAGTGACGGGTTTTTTATATAAAGAGTCCCACCAAGCTTGAGAATTCCCTTGTAAATGGCTACAAGCTATTGCGATCATAGCCTCCTCACTTAATTGATTCATAGCGAAATAGCACTCCAAACTATTTAAATGCTCCATAGGAGCTTCACCTTGATGGCCAGAAAATATTCGTATTTTCAAAAACTGGTTCACGATTGCCGGGTTGTTCATAATGTGCGCGTTTGCACTCGAGTGGTCACACTGTTTTATTTCCGTTTGCGAACCATTTTTTTGATTTACTTTCCGAGCTAAATCCGTCATTCCGACTTTTATCTCCTCAATTACTTTTCTCTCTTCTGTCTTATTTTTTTCAATTACTTCGTAAGCGGTCTCTATTTGATTTTCTACTTGTGTTTTAATCTCTTGTATTTCTTCCCTAATTTCTTCTTTTATTTTATTCTGGCCCATTTCGATCTGGTCCTTTAACTTTTCAAGCATTTCAGCTTGCCCTTCCAATTTACTCTTCATTTCATTATTTTGGTCTTTAAGCTCTTCAGCTATTTTTTTATATTCTTCTGCTGTTTCTTTTTGTTTTTCAAACATGCTGTTTAGTAAAGCTATGATTTCTCTTTTCTCTTCTTTTTGCTCAACCTCTTTTTTGTCTTCCTCTTTTTGTTTCTCACTTGACGCATTCTCTACTTCTTTCGCTTGAATTTCTATTTTTTCTTCACTGGGGACCTTTTCTATTTCATTAGTTTCGGTTTATTTTGTTCCTCGCTGGGAACATTGTCTGTTTTTTTACCTTGAGTTTCCATTTTAGGTTTATTTCTTGTCATCCTTATAATTTTAAACTTTACTTTTTTTTATATTATTTTTGATACCGTATTTTCTTTTAATAAGTTTACTAATTACTATTTTATTTATTTATTTCTAAACTAGAAATACACGCTGGCTCCACTCTCCTTTGTCCGTTTACCCTACCCGATCTTAATGCTTTAACTCCGCCCAAACACCCAACTGTCATTTATTTAACAGAACGTAAATAGCACAAAATCTCTTTTCATTTAAAGAAGTAAGAAAAAAAATTTCGGTCAATTCTTTTTTTTTTATTTTTAATTTAATACATTCTTACCTACGTAATTTAGATTTCTTTAAGGTTTTTATCTTTAAACAAGAAACACAACGTTTATTTACTGTTATTTCTTAGGTTCAGCCCCAAACGTTGGGTAAAGCCATTTATGTACCAGGTCGAACCGCTGAAACCACCTTTTACTTATACGTATATATAAGTTTTGGCCGGTTTCAAACTCCTTCACAATACATTTATAATATTATAAAGGTTAGGTGAACGAACCGGCACGTTCGAGCAAAATGGGAGATCTTATTAATAGCTTTAACTATCAACAATGGCCCATCTCGGCTGCTAGATTCAAACCCCTACCATCCAAATACTTTATTTGTTTCGGGGTAAACCCCGGGGCGCCAGCTAGTCTGAAGACTAACATATTCAGGTAGTAGGCTCATAATCCAGCGCTCGAAACAATTCCCTTAACCAGCCCAGTATAATTTTAATCAATGATATTTATTGTTAATAAGAGATTGATAAAAAGAATTGACCGACAGATCAAGTTTAATTTTAAAAATAATTTATTTCAATCAACATCAATTAAGTTTAAATATAATTTACTAACCAACATAAACGCATTCTAAACATTTTATAAATCCAAATTTCACACACGCACATTTTTTTTTTCTTTTTTTTTTAAATTAACATATGATAGGATATTTCATGAACAAAGCAACATAATCTTAGACATTTAAATTAACTCTCATTCGCAAAAATAATAATAAAGCATTAATAACATTTGAAACTCACGCACACACATCAATAGTTCCTTTTATGTATGATAGAGTTCATCCAATGTTAAGCTTCAATATTTACGGATTACAGTGGTGACTACTACTTGTAAATAATAATAAAACAGATACCTAGGATTTTTTTTTCTTGTCGGTGGCTACTTCTGCTGCTTCTGATGGATTGTATCTAACCGGTTAGATTTTGTTTATGGAAGAGAATTTATGGTAATCCGTTGGTTTCTTCTTGGAGACAGCTGCACGTTTTGACGGAGGGTTTCTGTGTTGTTATCCAGACATTATTTCTCAGGCAGGTTTTGATGATCTTATTGGACTAAAAAGGCTGGAGCACAAGCGTATATTTCCAAAAGCTTTTCAGCACTGCATTTCTGTAAACTGACACAGTAAAACTAGACTGAATTTCAAACTCCAACTGACTGAATGATAAAACGAAAAAAAGTCTATTTATACCTGCGAAGTGTTTTTGTTTTAATATCCTCCGGCAATACGTGTTGTCGAAATTCCTTTAGATTAATTATAGGACAACGTGTTTTTCGATTGAATATTTGATTAGTAGTAGCTATTTTAAAATGTGTTGTTTTCATATCTTTAATTAGCAGTCCACCACTGTGTTTCTTTTGAAATACATTTCATTTCTTTATTTATATATTTTTTTTTATATATCTTACATGCATACTTTTGTTTACATTCGCACGCACTAATATAATCTATTATAATAAACTGGAATGAAAAGAGATTTTTATATTTTTTTTAAACTTTTAATTTATAATAATAATACTCTTTAACTTTTATGAAACTCTTAGTTTGTTTTTTTTTGTTTTTTATAGGAAAACTCCCTCTCCCCTCTTTAAAGTAATTAATTGTAGCTTTCAAATTCTTTTTTCCAAAAGATTTTGATAATAATTTTTATACAAAATTATTTTATATACATGTGCCAATTCGGCATTGGCACAATATATATACAAAACAATAATAAAGATATGTAAGATATTGCACTTTAGGCGAAATGATGAGTGCTGTTTCAGCACAAAATGCTTATCTTGGAGAGCATACATATTTTCATTATATCTTTGTTTATATGTTTATGATTACATCCATCCATAAGGTATTAAAAGTGGATAAAAACCATGCCCTATCGTGTTTGTGATGATGCTGGTGTAACATGCACCTTGGATGCCATTGATCTTTTTATATGTCTTTTGTCATATGTTTGTGATTGCATCCATCCATAAAATATTAAAAGTAGATAAAATCCATTTCTTTCTTTGAAGTGAAAGTGGTATAGTAAAAACTAACTTCAGAAATATTATTTATTATCGAATAATTTTTAGTCTAATGAATGATTAATAAGAAGTATTAATATGGATTTACAATAGGTTTACATTTTCTAATTCATAATTACAAAGTTGCATTTTTTTAGCATTATTTAATTTTAATACTACAATACTTATTATAGAAAATTCATATATTTCTGAAGTTGTTTTTTATTATTGCTTTAAATGGCTAATATTATTTTTTACTTCTGAAAATAGAAAAGCTATTATTGTTTTTAAAGGCTACTATTATGTGAATGGATTGCTTTCTGTAGTTTTATGATTAATGATTGTTGGTTGAATATTGATAACATCTTAAATTCATTAGATTATGTTAAGTTACATTATGCTAAAAATTTTCACTTTAGAGCCAGAACAGTGATTAGAAAATTCATTTTCTACCTCATTTATTTATTGACACTAAAATTTGTCCAAAAACATTGATGACAGAAGTATTATACCACTATTTTTATTAAAAGTGTATTACATGAAGATTTTTTTTTCTTTTCTTACAAATTGAATATTGGAGGTGATAGCAGATTAATTATTTATATCTTAAATATGAATTGGATCTTTCATGAAGCCCATATTAACAATATTAATGTTGACGTTATTATTTTTCATTAATAATACATATACACTTTTATTTTGATGGTTATGTATTTACAATAATATATTAGAAACCAATCAACACTTAAACAATGCCAATATAGATAACAATCAAAAATTTGAAACTGTTGACAAGGCAACTTTCTTTTAACAATAAAAATAACATTAATTTTATAGTATATTTTTCAATTCAGTTTGATTAAAATATAACATAAAAAATCATTTAAATAACGTTTTTCAAATTTAATTTGGCACTCAAATATTTTGTCTCCTTTAGAATATATCTTAATAATTATTATGCTAGTAAATAACATGACAAGATGATTAGGTATTTTGTCATTAAGTATTGATAATTGACTATTTTATATGAAGTCAAATGCTTATAAAAAGTAAATAAAATAATTATTTGCCACAAAGCATTCTATTATTAGTATTTGTATATATTTTTTCATTTGATGAATACATCGTTAGCTAAAAAAAAATTCATGGAAGTCTAGTATTGAGCAAAGATCTTGTTTTATACAAATTTTCAATAGAGAACTCTACCAGTATATTAAATATACATTTTAACATGACTACTCTAAGATATTTTGTTCATCAAATAAAAAAAAAAGAGTCATTCTGCTAAATCAAATTATAATTGGTCCAGAAAATAAAAAAAAAAAAAAAAACGATTTATGTTAATCTTGTGAATATGGAATGAGAGATAAGCACTTTATTATATCTTAGCTATTGAAAATCCATGATATGGAGACAAAAAATAATATCCAGTTTTCTTAACAAATATTTCGCTCTTAAAAATATTACATTTCAAACAAAACATATGTGAAATAAGCTTTCAATTTATAAAGTTAGGACATACGTTTATACTTATTCTCTGTTTCTTACATTTCTCCGAAATACTGCTAACATTTTTCGACGTTAAATATTACGTTTTTCAAAAATACCCAAATTATGCGAAATAATTTTTTAATCTAAAAGAAAGTACTTTAAATGTTATGCATGCACATGAAAAATTTTGTTGTATACATATCTGAAATATTTAATTGTAAATTGAGTGTACAATTACTGATCTAAGAGCATAAAAAAAAAGGTCTAAGTTGTTGAGTGGAATACTAGAGTGATACATCTAAGAAGTAAAAATGCAGTTATTGCAAATCAACTCGGTCGTTTTTTTGTTCTGATCTCCCAAGTAAGTAACTCCATTTGTTTTTTATTAAAATTAATAATTAAAAAATGTATTATATATACATAATGCGAATAGTCAACACATATTAAATGAAATATAAATAAATGCACCATATTGATATTATATTTTTCAGTAGTAATAAAAACCATTGAGTCTTACCAATCTTTATATTTAAGAGAAGAGGAAAAAAATGACTTTAATTGTAAAATTGAAAAAAATTCTGATTAATGTTGAAAGATATATTATAAATAATAAATGAATGTAATTTGTTTTTAATTTAATTAAAAGTAGATATCTGAAAGCTTGTCAAAAATAATCTTATATTTGGAGAAGTAAATAAATTAATTAAAATTTATTACGTTATTGAAGAAATATATTTTCATATTTGTCTCACTCAGTGTTAAAAATTTTACAATAAGAAAATATCCCACAAAAAAAATGGCAACCTATATAAAGATCACTTGCCAAAAGAATTTGTTTGTTGAGTTATTAATGCAATTATTTAATGTTAGCACCAAAACCGTGGAACTATGTTTAGACTTTCCTTTCTGTTATATAAGGCAGACAAAAATATTAATATATATAATAAATAATCTCCATATATTCTTTAAAAATTATATTAAAAATATAAAAAAAAAAAACAAATGATCCCCAAGATGCATTTTTCATGCTAAACCAGCACACATTAATGGTTCAGACCACTACCTTATATATATATATATATATATCTTATACTAAAAGTATTAGTCAATAGTAAGTTGTTATATTTTATTTTACATGGACCAAACTCATTCCATCAACACAATAATGATTATCAATAATCATATACTAAACTTGGATTATCTTAGCATAGATAGTGTGTTTAAGTATAAAAAATCAGATTATTAGTCTTTAATTGAGGTTTGAAGCTCATATCTGGGCTACATATAACAATATCTAATTGAGTTTATGATTATTGATAATCATTACTCTACTTATCTGAAGTGGATGGTATCAAAGTTGTGGGTGGAATAGATTGGCTTTTCTTAATAAAAATGTGACAAAACACAATAAATAATTTGTAAAGCTTAAATCTCTGAACATTATATTATTTATCTAATAACACAAATCAAATTTTACTTAGGTACATGGCTAATTTTCCTGCACTGTAGAGTATGGTGACAAACATTTTTATAATTTGGGAATGTGAGTAAATGTTATCTCAATGATTCAATTAACATTATACAATATTTTTTGTGTTTAAGTGATATGTCTGAATAGATTATCTGACTGTATTAATTTCCAGATATAATATTAAAATGGCATATGGAAATGCTGAACATTCAATAAAAATAAAGCTTCATTAAAATCAGTAATGTTGCCCCCTCCCACCTCAATTTAAATAATAAAATTATAAGAATTGTTATTGATGGCATGTATTATATTATAATAAATTATAAGTAAAATATTTGGTTATGATTGTTAGAACTTTATGGGAAAAGTTACCCAAAATACTGGAATCATTTTCTGGTGAGTCTTTTGTGCTACAATGTTTTTGCTAATCTATACTTGTGCATATACTTTTACATTAGTCTGCCAATCAGAATCATCAAGCAAAATTGTAGGTCTTATGTAGTAATTTTTTTGTTAAGGATGTGTCACTCATTTGGTGATTTTTGTTTTTTATATTGGCTGAAAAAATACAACATAAAATTATGTTTTCTATTAAAAAAAAATTGCAGGAAAAATAGTTGTAATGTTTGAAACAACTTAACAGCAATATGGTCTGGGAAAAAACAAGTGTATAAGTAGTTTGACAGAAAAATCAAGTTCAGAAGATTCCAAAAAAGTGTGAGATGGGAAGATCAATGTCAAGACAGTTTTTAATTCAAATGACACTTCTTTACTCAGAATTCATTCATGATCATCAAGTGATTTATCAGTAAGTTTTAAAATGTTTATGAGTTGCAGTAATATAAAAATATCCTGATTTATGGCAAAGATAGAAGTGATAGCTTTATCAAGACAATGTGCTAGTGTGCAAAACCTTGAGTGTGAAACAATCTTTAAACAAAAACATGACCCAGATTATCCATCTATCACATTCACTCAAGCTTACTTACTCTGTGTGACTTCTTTTTATTCTCTTGAAGACTTGAAAAAGGTGAAAATCATGATGGAGTTATTAAAAGGAGTAACTTTGTATGAGTTTCAGGATTGCTTTGAAAGTAAAAAAAATATTTTAATTGGTGTATTGTTACAAATGGACAGTACTTTGAAGGAGATTCAATTTCTAATGCTTAAAAATAAATAGTTTTTTAATACAAAGTTTGGGTACCTTCTCTTATTTAAATTATTTTTCTATGAAGAAAAATAATATCTTTACAATATTGTCTGTCTAAAACATTTTTTGTCAATTTTTTTTGCTGTCAAATTTTACAAATAATTTAATTAATATTAATTTTTAGCAATATCACTGTAAAGATGATAATTATATATATATATATATATATATATATATATATATATATATATATATATATATATATATATATATATATATATATATATATATATATATATATATATATATGCCAGACATATACTCAGCCTTCAGAAATGTTGTGATTTTTATAACAGTTTTTTAATTGGTTGTTTCATTAAATTTCAATCATGTATGATCATACTTTGGGTCACATACAACATAATATCAAACTACATGACTTTAATTATGCTCTAACAAAAACTAAATGTAAATATGATACTATAGCATCTTTTAATTTCTTCATTAAATATAGTATTTCAAGCATGAATTTGTGTACTGTAGTCACATTTTTTTCATTATTTAAATACTATACCTATTCAGTTCTGTATTGTAGTTAAAAGCATTGGCACTGATTTTTCCCTTAGCTGTTTTTTTCTTCAAAAAGTTTTATTCCATACATCTTTTGTAAAATATATTTTTTAGAATCTAGAAATGTATCCAACCCATAGATATGCCATTGTTTTTATAATAGGTTATTTTTAAATGACTGCTTTAACATTCTTTTTTTTTGCTTTGCAGAATTACATGCTGGCAAAATTTTCCAGCTATGGAAGGAAGGAAAAATGTCCTTTGCATAAAATATTAATGACAGAACAAATAATTATATTTTCCTTGAAAAATACACCCTCTAAAAAAATAAATGTTTTACTTAAAAATCATGTGACAACATTATGGACAAACCAAACATTTAATGATTTTATATATACTCTAATCAGTTGGTTACATAGTTGCATTATAAATACTTAGATTGTTGGCAGCATGTTCTTCACATTTAGTTTAGAGTTAATTAATTAATGGGGAAAATAGTGTTTACTTATTCATGTATACTTTTTATTTATAATAATGGGTCTTCAATTAACAAAATATTTTTTGTTGCAATATGATAGCATTTGAATTCTCAAACAATACTTTTGTAAATAATAATATGATATTAATATATAAATATTTCAAAAAGATATAAATAATTGTAGAATAGAAAAAACTTTATAAAATAATGTAAACAAGTTTTTTTTTCTCTCTAGTAATTGTAATTCATTAATAGTTTTAACTTAAACTATAAAAATATACTAAGAGAAAATAATACTCTCTTTTTTTGTAAATTAGTTAATAGTTATTAGTTTTAACCTTAAAAAAGAGCTACAAAGTTTTTTTTTAATAGGAATTTTAAAAATAATAATAAAATTTTAATAGTTTTTGGTAAATTTTATTTTTAATTTGTCACAGTTTTTTTTTTTTTTTTCATTTGTCATTATCTCTCTTCAATTCAAAAAATCAAATTAATATAATTTCCTGCTTATCTTGTTTTTCTTTTGGCAAGAAAAAAAATAATTCAAATAAAATGCCAATAATATTTTGATGTTAATTTAAGTTTTGACTTAAGTTTCAATGAAGAAGCAAATAGTGAATTTTTGTATTTGCAAAATATTATCTTGTTAGTTGTTATAAAATTATTATATTGGTGACAGATTGTGATTGGTTTGTAGAGAAAATTGTCTTAAAATAATGAAGGTGTGAATAAGTCAGTAGATCCAAGTATTTGGCAAGAAGTAGAGATTCCTAAATTAGCTGGTGAAGAGAAAAGACAGTGATGTTTTAGTCCAGATGGTAAAGACCAAGAACAAAGAAATAGGTGTTTTTAACAAGTTATTGCATAGAATAGCAAAAGATTTAATCAAGCTTTTAAAATATTACAAGTTTAGTCATGAAAACAGTTTGAACAATGAAAATTATGTGCTGAATTTAGCTAAAAGATAGGACATCATCTTCCCCCATGGAACCTGTCTTCACAGGAAGGAAAATGTAGAGAATTTAAATTCTAAAATAATCTGCAAGGTTTAACTGCAAGCATGAATTTTGTCTTTGTCAGTCTCATCTGGGAACAAAGTTAAAAGAAAATGGATAACATTTTGCTGTTGTTAAATGGGAAATGAAATATTGCATACCAGATAAAAGACAAATTAATCATGTTTATGTGTAGAATCTTCCAAGAAAAAAATAACTTAAAACTATAATTGAAAAAAGGTAATCCACAGAAGAATCGAACCATTGTCAAAGGTATTTTTTGTGTGCACACTAAGTTTTCATTTATATATAAAAAGGTTATTTTTGTTGTAAGAATTTTTAATTTTAAATATTTTCATTAAGTTAATGTTTTTAAATTGTGAATAATATTTTTAAATCCAATTTAATTTTCTCTTAAATATTATACAAACGTTTTTTTTTTTTTTTTATGTGTGTATAAAATATTATTTTTCTCTCCTAAAATTTAACAAAAGATTAATTAAGCTAAATGAAAGATTGTATCTTTGATTTTGAAAATGTTGTTTTTCCAACTCTTTGTTATTTTAAAGAAATAACATAATTAATTAAAATTTAATTTATGAATAGAAATAAACTAATTGATTATAATTTTCATGAAAATATAATTTTTGATGAAAGGAATGTTTAAAATTCTATATTACCATGTCATTTTTTTGTTTATTTTTAATCAATTAGTTATTAAATAATTGTTTAAAAAATGTTTTTCAGTTTTATTTTATCTATTCTAACCAATTCCTGTTTCATAAATTTCAGTGTGTGTGACTTTATTTTATGTCAAATTAGTGTTTTAGGTTTTTTTTTTAAATGATCTCAATAAAACTATTTACTTATAAGAGTAAACCTAGAAATTATTTAAAGTGATTTATAATAAACTGCTTTATTTATCTCTTGCTCACAGTAACATTTTATAGATTTCTTGCTTTCTGAACTAGAGTTGTGTATAACAATTATATGGAATATAGGTTTATGTTTAATGTTATGGGCAACCATATGATAAACATTCACAGTGGGGCAAAAGGGATATCCTTAATTTTATTTACTATTTTTTTAGAAATTTAGTTTAGAGTTGGCCACTACATTAATGGTACTAAGTATCTGGAACATTGTTGATGGGCATGATGTTTTAATACCTCAGCATTATTTGACTTATTGTTTTTTTTTTTTTGAAGGAGTAGCACCTAAGTATGTGCATCCAGATAATTATTGTGCATATTCCTATTCTAGATTTGGCAATGGTTAAATAAGTAGCCTGATCTATAAAAGACCACTTTCAAATACAGTCACAAGATTGAATATGTACTTGTTTTTATTGCTGATCTTTCATGAAGATGAATGATTATTACTTTGTGTAATGCTGATCAATTTATTATTAGTTTTATGCTGATTTCTCATGCTCATTTTATTTATATTCATTTTTATATTTGGTTTATTTGAAGATGATGATGGTCTTCCATTTCCTCATAATTCAGTGGTAATAGGGTATATTATTACAAATGTCTACCCAATTGTGGAAAATTGTAACTGCAGATTCTTATTAACTTCCTATTTTCGATATAATGGAAGATTTGAATAACATGAATAGGCAAGATATTTTTTTTTTTTCTATTTTCTTTTTTTATAATTTCCAATCAATCTCATTTTAGTTTGTTATTCCTTAAAAATGCCTACCTCTTTCAACAGAATAAAGTGCTACACACACACACACACACACACATATATATATATATATATATATATATATATATATATATATATATATATATATATATATATATATATATATATATATATATATATATATATATATATATATATATATATATATTGTGACCATCTGAATGGGCACAAGGGTTTAAGATACTTTGTATTCTAATTAAATAGTTATATTATATTAAAAAAAATGAAATAGCCTTAGAATTTTAAAATTTTTTGCTGGAGATTGTTTAAAGCTTAGATATGGATTGCTTATGCAGTTTATTGACCACTTGATAGGTATTCATTATTATTAGTGTGGTTAATGAGGTATTTAGTGTAAGGAAGAAGGGTTGTTTATTAATGGAATCAATGCATTTTTTCAGAAAGATGCAAAGTTATTTTTATATTATTGTAGTATTGGTATGAATGGTTTCAAAATCCTTCATTCATTTATACTTATCTTTTGTCAACAATTAATAGCCATTTCAATTATATTTAGTGAAGGTAGTTCAATATTTAGGTTGTAGTACATGTGTATGCATGTATGACTCTGCATTATGTTTTATTTCATTTTCATCCTTTAATAACAGCAAACAATAGTACATTCACAATAAAAACATTAAATTACAGTAATTATCTTGAATAATTTAACAAATATATATTTCTTTCCAATGATTAATAGATAGTTGAATCAATATATTATTTTACAAATTAAATAAATTATTAATCATTTTTATTTAATAGTTAATTAATATTCATTTTTCTTTCAAGTTTGTAAAAGCTATTTATTTCATTATTTTTATCTTGATTTTAATTCTAAAATTCAAAGTGATTTTTCTTTTGAAAAGAATTTTTTTTTGAATATGTAATTAACTGAGATAGAAGAAAAGCGTGGGAGTAACCTTGTGGAAGGAAATGAACTTTGCTAAAGTGAGCTATTTAACAAAGATCTCCGATGGAAAATTTGCTTATTATGTAATGTAATTGTAGCCAAAAACAGTGGCTCATTTTTGTGAAAGTAAAACTAGTTGCTGAAGTCCAATTCATTTTAAAAAGATTTTGGAGTAAAATTTCGAAAGAATCCCAAGAAATTTATTATGGGACAAGTTAATTTCAGAATGCAGTTCTAAATTTTAAAAAGTATGCAGTTTACTTTACTCTCCTTGATTTAAACATATTGAATTAACCTATTCCTAAGTAGTGCTTTTTTAAAAAAAAATGTATGTTAATAACGTCCAGTCTACATTACTTCTCTTAATTGTCATTTTAAATAGGAATAAATTGCATGAATATTATTGTTGTATCATTAACCACCATGTGCTTGTTAATATATCTGGAAAATGCATGCAGAACTATTTTACAGAATATATTTTAATTCTTCACTATTCTCCGTGTTTTTTTTTTTTTTGTGAGAATTAAACATAAACTTAAGGATATGCATATTTTGATAAATCATGCAATGTTTAAATTCATCATAAAGAGATGACAGTATTTGTTTGTCTGGTATTTCTGGAAATAATACATATTTTAAATGAAGGAAATAAAATGTGAGCTACTTCCAATTATGTAATTGCTTAAATCGAATGGAAGGATAGAAATGCAGGTAATTTTTGTTCTCTTCGATAAAGATGGAAAATAAAACAAAACATTATTAATTGAAAAATTACTAAGGAAACATGGTATCTTAATGGACAATATTTAAGAATAAACCAGACATATAATAAATTATAAAGTGTTAAATGCTATTCAAGAAACTACTAAAAATAATTATGTATTGAATTTAAAACTACAACAGAAGAAGTGAGATAATTCCTGCCCAACAGTAGTTAAGAATTTATTATATTGTCATCATAATAGAAGACAAATTGATTGCTTATGTATGATACAGTAACTTAAATAACTTTGTTATGAACATTGAAGATGCTGAGTTCTATTTAGGCATGATTATATTTGTTTGGTTACTCTACAGCAGTTTATTTTAATTTAAATTCAGTTTGGAATGTGTCCTGTATTGTTTTATAAACCTGGAACCGAGCTTTGCAAGTGAACTTTTATTTTTAAGTTACAAAAATAATAACCTTTGTTTCTTTATTTTTTTATTACTTGTCATAATTAATGTATATGATAGGTGGATAGGCTTATTTATTATTATGTTCATTTATAATTTGGGTTATTTTGATCTTCAAGACCATCTCTGAAGCGTATCGGAATGAGGAATACACTGGTAAAAATTGATTGTCTTCAAATAGGTCTTATTGTTCTTTTACAAATGTAAAAGAAAGAAATATTTTTTTAAATATATTATTAGAGAGGTTTATATTTATTTTGTATACTTTATTATTTCAAAGTGAGAATTTTTTTTTTTTTCAAATCAACGAACTTATAATAGAAATAGTTTGCTAGATATGAAAGAAAGTTCGTTCGTAATAATTATAAATATTAAATTGTAAAAGTAATCTAAAGTTTATTCTGAATTAAAAGTTATACCATAATGCAATATTTAATTACCATGTTGCCTGCATAATGTGTAATTTAGAGTTAATTTCATATACATTTTTGTTTGTGGGTGTGTGTCTGTTTTGCACAATTATGACACTTGTTTGATAAAGATCAGTTTCTGAATATTTTATGTATAAATTTCGGGTGTTTTCATATTCTGCTAAGTTGTATGGATTAGTATGTTATCTGTATGTATTTATCTGCCAGCATGCACTTATAATGTTCGATATTTAGAAAAGCTATGAGAATGGAAAGAAATCTGATTGTGTTATAATGTTTGTAGGGATAAAAGATTTTGCTTATTTAGTCTATGTTAATAATTTTCTATGAGTAGAGTCTAGTTGATATTATATGTGTATGATAATATAATGTTTTGATGTGATTTTTTCTTAGGGCCCTGGTGATGAGGAATAAATCCCCACCAATAATGTATTTAGAAATATATGAGTTATTGTTGAAGTATGATTAAATGATGCTTAGGAAGTTATGTGATGTTTTTCTTAGATTTTTGGTGATGAGGAAAAAGTCCCCAACAAAAGTATATTTAGAATCAGATGAATTGTTGTAGAAGTGTTCAGTAAAGTTTACCTGCTCCTCATTTAGAGTTCCTTTATAATGTATAGTATGTATAATCATGAAAATATAGCTTTGTGTTAATTAATAAGTGGCTAGATAAATTGTTTGATTAATTCTCGATGTAGTATTAGTGTCATATTTTATTGATGACTTACGACATTGTCCAAAATAAAATAATTGTATGATATTTTCTTAATGAATGGAGAGTTTATAGAAAAGATTGTTTTATATTATTGCTGCTTGAATGTGCACACACATGCATAATAAAAATAATATTGCATATATAAAGTATAGAATTATTGAAATAAAATGAGAAATAATTGCTTTTGAAATACGTTACATTCATTTAAATAGAAGTATAAAGTATTGAGATTAAAACGGGAAATAAATATTTTAAAATACAGTGTATTTATTTAAATAAAGGTTATAAATCATCAAATCATCAGAATAAACATAATTTTGTTGCTATGCATGAAAGGTATACGTAATTGAAAGTGATTATTTAGTCAATTGGAGAAAGTTGCTGTGTTGAGAGCCAAATATAATTAATTTGATTTATTTTGTTAATCAAGAATAATATCCTTTCAAAACTATATTATTATTTTTTGTGCTAATAATATAACATGTTATTTATTTATTGTCATGTAGATGAAACATATAGGCAAAGCATATGTTCGAAGTCAGGATATTTAAGTTTTGTTATTAATTTGCTTTGATAGTAGGAATAATCCCAAACTGATGCTCAAAGTTTATTTGATAATTTAAAAATCTGTAAGTCAAATAGTCCATTTGTTAATATCATGTTAAACCAAGTTTATTTTATTGTAATAAATGATTTGTTTTAGTTATTTAAAATCTTAAAAACTGTGTCTTGAGTTATTCTTGTGTACACTCGTGTTATCCATTTCCACATCTCCACATTTCATAAATCTATTACAAAATAGATATATTATTTTAGAATTATAATACTAAATTTGCTAGTACCTGACAATATTGTTTTTTTTAAATCCAAACATTATAAAAGAACATTTTGCAACTGGACAAATGTATTAGAAAGGTTGCCAAGTCAGTATATTTGTTAGAT
Organism: Epiperipatus broadwayi; assembly: GCA_028023455.1. Classification (NCBI taxonomy): domain Eukaryota; kingdom Metazoa; phylum Onychophora; class Udeonychophora; order Euonychophora; family Peripatidae; genus Epiperipatus; species Epiperipatus broadwayi. The sequence continues at coordinate 18,258 of JAQFVV010001431.1, forward strand.
GATGATATGAGATTAAAATACCCTATCTCTGTCATTATCTTATTATTTAAAAAGCAGTAAAATATTTAGTCAATTTGTTCATTACATTTTTATCACACTTTAGAATTATAATTTATGGACCAATGCAGTTTATTTAATTCAACTGTGTTTGTTAAATAACCTGAGATCTTATTGTGTATTTCTTGATTGGCATTAAAGTAGATGTTTTGATTATGATATGCCAAGTCATAGAATTGTTTAAGAATATAATTATAGCAAACTGATATATGTTGGATGAAGGAAGAAATTAAGTTTAAAGTATATTTTAATAGACTGTATCAAATAAACATATGATTCTTTATCATACAATTAATTAACAAAGGAATTTACATTATGTTAAATGTTTTGTAATATTTCTTCTTTTATTCATTTATTATCATATATTTTATGAACTGCCTATAGCCTCCCACTGAGCTGAGCTGAACATAAACTTAAATATAGAGTCTCAGTAATAATTTTGTATTATATATTTTGATATATTGTTCTTTCTTAAACAAAAAGTTAATTTTATTATTAAATTTTTTACATAGTCTATTATAATAACGATCAAAAAACACTTGAAAACTACTCATAAAATTGTACCAATCGTTTTGATTATTCAAATTAATCAAGTCATTCAAACTATTTAAATAACGTCTTTTTTCAAAGATTAGACATTTACATGAAGAAATAATATTACGTAACACCATTGCTTTTAAACAGCAAACTGTATTAGATGACAACATACAAGACATATTAAAAATAAGTTTCTAACTTTCTTAATTTGGCTGGCATGAATCTTGGTTTTCAAGAAAAATATATTTTAAATCTAGGTGCAAAATATGTTGGTGACCAATGGAAAGATCGTGATTTAGAATTGGAGTCTGCTGTTGAATGTTCATTGGTAGTAATTAAAATGCGATTCCAAAGTTGGCAACGACTTAGTTAAAAAAGTAAAAGAAAAGAATTTTGGATTTGCAATAAATAGTAATTAGAATGAACAAATTTCTAAATTTAGAAAGTTTACATCTGAAAATAATCTTGTTTGTATAAAAGAGGATAAAGGCTTACGGCTGTGCTTGTTACTAAAATTGGATTATGAAAATAAAGTCATTACTCAAATGAGTATTCTTAATTTTATAAAGGTTAACAAGGTAAATATTGAAAGTTTACGTGTTCAATTTGTGAATAACATTTTTAAAAAAAGCCAAAAATAATGTAATTGATAATAGTACTTATTATAGAATTTATCCCTCTGCTGCAGTATGTCCTAGAATATTTTCAAATATAAAATTGCATAAAGAAAAAGAACCATTACGTATAATGATTGATTTTGGGGGTGCTTTCTATTATGAAACATGTGAATTAATTGAGAAAATGTTACAAGAAATTCTTGATTTTGTTATGTTTACAATACATTCATCATTTGACTTTGTTGGTAAAATTAATAAAGTTGTTATTGATAATTATGATGTAATTTGTACCTTTGATATCAGTGAAATGTATGGATCAATTGAGAGAATGACTTTTATTGAAATAAATAAGAATGCATTAAAATTAAAAAATGTTAACGTTAAAATAATAAAATTTATTATTGAAACATTAAACTTTATTGATAGAAACATTTATGCAATTTTTAAGCACAAATTTTATAAAATGAATAATGGGTGGCCAATGGGACTTCCGACAGTTGCCCAGATATGTAATTTTGTTATATCTACATATGAAGAAAATATTTTAAAAAAGAATCATTATCAAAAAAATATTATTTTATACAATTGATATGTTGATGATGTTTTTGTTTGTGGAAAGTCAAATGCTATTAATGATTTGTTCAAGGAATTAAATAATATAAAGGGCTTAAAGTGAATTAAAACAGAGGAAAATTTAATGAGTATACAAATTTTTAGATCTCATGATAACCAGAAACAAGGATAAACTGGATTACTATATGTCTCTTAAACCAATAGCAAAAAGAGGATATATTCTATATGAATCAAAAGTACCATTGCCACATAAAATGGCAGGTTTGAAATCATTTTTATTTAGAAATGATAACCTTTGTAAATATGCATCAGAGAAAACTAAAAATATTGAAACTTATTATAATGAATTGTTAAAAGTTGGTTACAATTATGATTCTGTTTATTATACTATTAAAAATTTTACTTATAAATATAAAAATAATAAAAGTGTTAATTCTTCTGATAAAAAATTGTGGATATCAATACCATATATTTCAAATCAACAGGCAAGTTTCATTAAGAAAATTTATACAGGAATATGTTATATTGCATTTTATCCATCACCTACATTAAATAAATTAAGAAACAATTCAAAGGATAAAACATTATTTACAAATAAAATTTGTATCATTTACAAATGGTACATGTGGGTGTAGCCGCGGATATATAGGTGAATCGAGGTGCATGTTGGAAAAAAGAACAAAGGAACACTTATTGTTATTTAAAAGGGTTCAAAATACAAAACAAAATTTTAAAAAATAATGATAATTTATCAGCTTCTGTCTTTTATGACCATAATAAATCATGTATATATGGTTTCAATTTTAATTATAACAACATAAAAATATTGGAAATTGAAAGAAATAATAATAAAAGGAAAATTAAAGAGGCGATGTTGATATGTAAATACAAGCAACATTTGGTTAATAGGCAAGCAGCAAACATTAAGATCATAGAATTATGGGACAGTTGACATTATAGAATTATGGGAAAGCTGACATTTTAAATGTGATAGTTGACAAAGCCACAAGTTGGTTGAAAGCGCTCCTAAGTGACGGTTATACATATATTTTTTATAAGCTTTTAAATACTGTATTTTTAAATATTTATTTATAAATTTGCTTATATATATATATATATATATATATATATATATATATATATATATATATATATATATATATATATATATATATATATATATATATATATATATATATATATATATATATATATATAAGAATGATGCACATAAATGTTTTATACACATTGCAAATTTTATTTAACTATTGTAATATTTATGGGTTGTATATATGCAAAAGTAACAGACTAGTTATGAAATTTCATTTAAAATTTTTTATTTAATAAATTCAAATCTACTTTAATTAAATTTATCGAAAATGTGCATCCCAAATATTAACTTAACTTAATACATTACCAATAAATGCATAATTCCCTCTCCCCATCTAATATAGTATTTGATTCTAATAAAGTATTTAATAAATATGATGGTATTACTGGATTTTAATAAATGATTCCTATTCATACAGGTAGTAAAGAAAATTTATATTAAACTGAAAATAAAGTTTCAAACATCTAAAAGTTTTAAATCACTTATACAATATTGCCTAAATTTATAGAATAACAATTCATCATGTAGTTTATAATTATGATTGAAATATTTTCATTTTTATTTTGTGTACATTTTTTTTAAATATCTTATATAAAGTTTATGGTTTAAATTTATAATATATGATTTTGTGTTTTTCTTTCATTATGTTTCATTATCTTCAAATCAATCAAATTTTCATAAATTTCAAAAGTTGATTTTTTTTCTAACAATGGTAGTTATTTTTATTTGATTTGAATACAACTGATTAAATGCTTCTCAGACCATTACTATTGAAGATGGTTTTATGTTGAGAGTAGTTCAGGTAATCTAGCTTATGTTATGAAAGTGTCTTGGTGCACTGAAGTAATTGATAGTCATCATATATTAGCATGCACCTTCTTCATGAGACACAGTTACAACTACATTGGTGACCAGCATTAAAAACAATTAGTATAAAATGAATAAGACAATGTATCTTTATTTTAGACTATCTATTAATTCTTTATCTAATGAAGTGATGATGACTTAATTATTATAAAAAAAGTCATTACAAAAAATAGTAACTCTGAACTAATTAAATATTTATATCAAAAAATTGTATATATATATTCATATATATTAAAGTAAAATTAATGTATTACAATGAGATTACAATTGTAAGATTAATTAGTTTTCTTTTGATAACACAATATATAAATTACAAATTTCTGATTTCTCTACATTTTAATTATATTATGATGAACCATTCTGATTTCTAAGTTTTAATTACATCATGATATTTTTTTTTACTTTGACTTTTTAAGTTTTAATTATATTATTATAAACTTTGATAAGTTGAATAACTAAATACTGCCTAAATTTTAGATTAAATTTATTAATTAAACTCTAAATAAACCTTTGCTCTTTTTAATAAAGGATTAAACACCATTTTTGATTCTAAAAAGAAACTCAATAAATTTATAGTAAATTTTTTGTACCTAAATTATATGTGGCATATAATATTCTCAGAATTTAATCGTACAGTATTAAAATCTAATTTCGTAATATCTAGTTGTTGGTATTATTATTTTATGTTAATTCATGATATTCGACAATACTTCTCTCTTTTTCTAACTATCTGTAATAAATATAAAATGAATATATCCTTTTTAATATGTTTTCAATTGAGAGTATTTCACATGCTCAAAAAACCAGTTGAATTTTTAATCTTATATATTCTACCCAAATAAAATAAGTTATACTACAATATGAACCATCCTGATGATGATAATAAAATCCACTTGGCTAAGCTCGGTGAGTTATTTGAGAAAATATTTACTACAGAAATATGCATTAAAATATAAGGGAATTAAAATAATGACAAATGCATTTTATCATAAATAAACAAATAAATTAAGAAGAGGAGAAACCTCACTCATTCTTATACACTGCTTTTAAAAATTAATCAACCTTCCGATATTAAAATCCACCTCGCAAATAGCCTGGGCAGTTTCCACGTCATATAAAATATCATAATGAATTTCTTCTGTTATACTTTTTTTTAAAAATGTTGAAAAATCAATGTTAATCACCAATTCATCTTATTGGAGTGATCTGATCTGAAATACACTTGTAGGGTTATAGCTAATATACTTTTTTAGAGTACAAATAACTATAATTGGGTTATTAATGTCACACTATTGACTTTTGTAAACAATAAACTAATTTGTATATAAGCTGATGTATCCCAATATATTATCACAACAACAGCCATTAATTAAAGAAATGTTTAATCTAACTATTAATTGCATAAGAAAAATATAAATTTGGAAAATCAAAGCCTTTCACCCAAAATGACCTTTGAGTATCTAGAAAGATACTTTTCCATATTACTAATACTCATCAACAACACAATTTAAAAACAACTTATTAAATAATGTAATTTTTATTTGTGAAATAATTAAATAATATGCAATCTTAAATGAAGATTTATTTCAAAATCAAATCAAATAAATAATTGATTCTTTTAAATGCAACTCCAACTTTGGAATTGTAATTCTCATGCAACTTTGCATTTTTAAGTTTGGATTTGTATCTTATTTGAATTGATTATCTGATTTAAACCAATATTTCTGTAAAAATACTTAATAATTCAGAACTCAAGAAATCATATATAAAAAGAAAGATTAAATTTTTATTATAATAAACACATTTATTAAGTTACTATCAAGTTTACATTATACAAAATTTAAAAACAATTGTTGAAAATGAAAGGTTATCTGCAAAACATAGGTGTCATTTAATTGTAGAAGGTGCATAAATCATAGATAAAATAATCACTGATACTCTTGAAAACTCACTAATTATTTATACAAACATATGGGTAGTTTATGTTAACTCAAATTTGCTAATTTTTTAGTCAAATACTATTTTTATTCTGTTATATACTCATTTCAAAGCAAGAGTAATTTACTATATTTTCTTACTAACATTTAAACATATTTGTTATGTTGTGCAATTTCTTTAAAATAATCACTTACTAAAGGTTTTCAAACTATAATTGGTAACAATATTTAAGATATATCTTTATATCCCATAAGCTACTTTGATTAGCATATTATGAACTAATAATATTTCATTGATAGCATTAATGTAAAATAAAATTAGAAAGCTGAATTTTTAACATATAGTTGGTTTAATTTTTATCAGTAAATTGTTCTGATAATAATAATTATCATAGAAAGACATAAATAATAAAATTACTGTTTATCATTTATTAGCTTAACAATAAAAAAAAATGAGAAAATTTTTCAGAAGCCACACACATAACATACTACATTTTGCTCATGTTCACTTAATAAATTATTTAACTCATAATTGTCTTACCAATCCACCAACAAAACACTTCTTGATGGTGATAATAATAATATTACATATGTGCATATCTTATGTTATTCACTCATATTAACATTAAATTACTAAAATATTTGTTGATTTACTTGTAAACTACTGGCAAGGGACAACAGTACAATTCATACACAACTTCACTTTGCTAACATTATGAATACTAAAGTGTCTCTGAAGTAACTATACACTTCAAAATTCTAACATCAATTGCCTTGACAATTTCAACACATTCCTTAACCTCACCTTACATGGTAGAATATAACTAAATATCTTCATGAGGGAGACAAGAAAGAAAGGCTCCTCTGAGCAATAACTACATAACTAGTAAGAAACAATGGAATATCCCAATACCTTATCTTTAGGTAAATAGATGGGTGTACAACATCCCAACACATGAAAAAATGAAATATAAACCACTGGAAAAATCCTCTCTAGAGATCTAGCAATACTAGCTAAGCATGAAAAACAATCCAATCATAAAATATCGAAATATAATCCTCTCATGAAAAATAAATACTAAACATTGGAGATAGTATGCTCAAATTTTCCAAAATACAATATAATTAATACACATCATTAATAAAGTCACATGCATCCTAAAATTATTTTAAAAGAAACCAGCATATATCCTTAGTGCAACCACGGCATGATAAGAAAAAATCACTGAATATCTACAGACATGAATATTCAATCTCTAAAATATATACATTAATAGAGCATGGAACTAATAAATGAATGCATGTCAAAAGACTATAAAAATACTTTATATGTAGCATAGTAAAATTTTACAAATAATAAAAAAACATACATATCCAATAAAAACAGCATAAAATATTAAAACTAAAGTGAACATAAATGCCAAAAGCAAAGTTTACTAAATGTAATAAAGATAAATACCTTGTTATTAATTTTATAAGCTTCTGATAAACGGAATATAGGCTGTGTATCCATAAAAAATAAACTATAATAAAATACCACTCCCAAATGTAAAGAGATATGTATATCTCTACCTGAACATGAATATTAAATTAGTTAATTTAAGTCAAGAATAAAAAATGTATAAACTGTACCATCTTTATCACAAGAGTAAATGCATAATTATATCATATAATTAAAAAAAAACACCTTGGCATAATATTAATATAATATAAGATAATAAAATAATACCAATAATAACAAATTATTATTATTTTTTCTTCTAAAACACCCATAATACTTTTATCCAAGTCTCTCTGCAATGAGTGAGCTGATGTGTGAAGTCAATGTCCTTTGCCGGATAATTATTTTTAGGAGTGATGCATCTGTAGTCTTGTTACATTTTTAAAACAACAACACAAACACTTATGATCTCCTGGAAACAAATAATAGACAAGGAAACAGCAACACTTAAACACAATTAATGCTATAATTTGGGATCCATTTTTTATTCATTAATAAGATTATTTAAATAGTTTGCTATAGCTTATTTCAATATTTAATTCCAGTAGCAAATATATTATTAAAAATATTTCTTTACTTTATTGGTGGTTATATGTTTGAAAATGAACAGTTCCTTCATTTTAAAAGATCATTTTAAATACTTATTTAAACATAGTCTTATATTCACTTGGCCATTAATGGTAGAAATTCATAAATCACTACTAATTTTAAAGTCAGCAATTTAAATAGTTTTTCATATTCCATAGTGTTGTTATTTATTTAAAGCGATATAGTTCATATAAAACTTCATATTAATACTTAAATTCATTTTACATTTATAATGTTCTCTTAGAAACATTAATATAGTTATTTATTTACAGATTAATAACATAAAGCTCATTGTATTTTGTAAAATATGCGAATCAGCTTTCAAATAATTATAAAGAAAACATATAACAAACAAAATCATTATTAATATAACTGTCAAGAGTTAAACATTTTTGAATAAAAAAAACACAAATTTATGTTGAAGCATTTCTTTCTTTACTTGCAAATTAAATTGCAACAGTCTATCAATGGCAATTAGAACTACTTTACTACAGGTCATGAAATGCACAATAGGAATACTCCAGTACAATGTTTGTTATAGCTTTGAAATATAATAAAACTTATATTCCCTCTTTTATCCTTAAGTTTTGGTTCATGCACAGGTGGTATAAATAAATTAATAAACAATTCTGGTTTTTATCAGGCATTTTGCTAAACATCTTGGAAAGTTTTTTGATTAGGCTAAGGTTGATCTTTTACTTTCTAGAAATGCATAATTGCTTAATAAACAATAAACATTTTTTTTTTTAAATTATAACTTTTAAGTTTAGAATACAAAAAAGAAATTGAAATTAAATTATAATGTCTTCTGGTTAAAGATTCTTGAGAGAGAAGAGTTCAATTGAGAGAAAGAAAGCACACTGACGAGAACACAGTGAAAATTCTCTTATTTTATATCCTTTTATTTTAATGGGCATTTTAAATATATACACCTTTTATCTTACCTCTATCATAAATTATGTAAACTATGACAAAGATACAAATTACACAATATTGATATATTTTCAATGATCATGTGATACTTCGAAACTTTTCATTACTTGAACTTTAATTTTAAACTTATTTAATAAAAACAATAAAACAAATAATATTTTTTTTAAAAAAAAAAATCACTTTTAATTTATAAGAAGCTCTTATATTCATTTAATTTAAACACATTCAATGTTAAATTAATCATTCATTTATTTTTAAATAAATTTATAAAATAAAATTATATTTAATTATAACAAATAACATTTTAATAAAACCAACATGCATGCATATAAATCCATATACACATAAATAAACTTACTATACATTCTTTTAAATTTTAATCTGTTTCAATAATTAGCATGTACATTTCAACTAACTTTAATATCTATTTTAAATAAACAAACTTTATTAAAATATTTTAAGTTCTGGTAATATAATTACTTAAATAAGTTATTAATCAATTTTAATAATCAATTTTAGCAATACCATTCTAACATAAATAAATTCTTTCACTATTTTATAGTTTTCTAAGCATAAAATTAGCTTCACACAAACTTTCATTATATCAAACTTTATTTAGATTTAATTTTAATAAAACCACATGAACTAAGCCCCAACACTTATCTTTACAAATGATTCACTAACCAAATATAAAGCTGCACATTTTAATAATTTTATATCACTAAATCTTTTATTAAGCAATTATCATTATTGAATCTATTAATCACATCAACTAAACAAAATTTAGATAGTATAATTGGGATATATTTTATTGTCACAATAAATTTTATCATGTCCTTTTTTCTTATTTTTTTAAAAAAATAGCATGAACAGTTAAGTAAGGCATATGAATAGTATCTTGTGCAATAGCACAGGGCCATATATATATATATATATATATATATATATATATATATATATTGCGGGTTGATCCGTGTTAAAAACTTTTAATATTAATATACTGACATTTCGACTTGGTCACACAAGCCATCCACAGAGTTATAAAAGGTAGAAAGACGGTTGTAGAGGCGCTACGATCACTAATTTGAATAAAATGTTAAAATTCCACCAATAGCAAAAAATGTTAAATTTAGGAATGTTTTTTAAAAAAATCTTTCCAAATAGGAGGAAGTTTACATGTATCATCTTGCTTATTGATACAATCTGGTCTTTTAAGTATCTCAATGGCTTCTCTAATTTTGCATTGGTAGAGATTATCACATCTGGATATGATCCTGGTACTAGAAAAATCAATTTTATGACCTAAATCTATAGTATGGAGTGAGAGTGCCGATGATGATGAGTGTTGTTTAACTGCATTAGCATGCTCATCTCTCCTAACACTGATGTGACAATTACTCATACCTATGTAAGAAGTTTTACAATTTCTACATGAGATACTTAAAAGGCCAGAATGTATCAATAAGCGAGATGATACATGTAAACTACCATCTATTTGGAAAGATTTTTTTTAAAAAACATTGCTAAATTTAACATTTTTTGCTATTGGTGGAATTTTAACATTTTATTCAATCAGTGATTGTAGCGCCTCTACAACCATCTTTCTACCTTTTATAACTCTGTGGATGGCTTGTGTGACCAAGTCGAAATGTCAGTATATTAAAATTAAAAGTTTTTATTATAGATGAACCCGCAAAATATGTATTTTATATATTTAACCCATGCAAATCTTCGTTTTAACGTATATATATATCATTAAATCAAAAAAATATTTTGGGGAATACATCTATTGATTTTCATCTTTGAGAAATTATTCTGCTCAGATAGCAACCAATCCTATTTCAAGTCATTAAAATTTCCTTCCACAAATAAAAAAACTCTGTGAATACAGTGTATCAATCTTAGACGAAATCTCATTTATTTTTATTATGGTTGAATATATATATATATATATATATATATATATATATATATATATATATGGAAACAGGCTATTAGAATTTTTACCAAGTTTTATTAAAATATGTTAAATAGTTAAATTATGAGTTTATATTAGAAAAAAATGTTTGTTTATATAATATATACTGTATATGAGCACAGACTTTCACACAACTTATCACTCTCCAATCTATCTCATAACACTGTTACACTTAAACACATATATATCGAAGTGATCAATAATCACCAATATATGTATTTCATGCTAAACCAGCAATCATCAGTCATCAGTTGGTCCAGATTACCATCTCCACACATATATGCTTAAGTGCTCAGATATATATATATCCACAGATGGCGTTCTACCAAAAACACCGATCAAGCGTATGTTTTGTTTACATAAACGTCAGAGTAGTATTCACTATCTCTAACTATAATTCCACTTTCAGATCATGATTTCAAGCTATTTGCTATCATGAGTGAAAGACAGGAATAAAGAAGCTAGATCTAAACACAAACTCTGAGTGTTTATGAAACAATTTCTATTCAGCTTGCAAGCGTGAATTTTTTAGACACGTAATGTCTTCAAACTCAGCACAGCAAACCAGATAGCTATATGGGTCTGATATCAGTTCAGCATCTCCACATAGTAGAAGCCTCTGCAATTTATATCATTGCAAGAAAGACCTCAAAGGTACATTTATAAAAAACAAAAATGCAAGTTAAAAAACTTGCTAACGCCTGTATTTATGTCCACAGATGGCATTCTACCAAAAACACCGATCAAGCGTATGTTTTGTTTACATAAACATCAGAGTAGTATTCGCTATCTCTAACTATAATTCCACTTTCAGATCATGATTTCAAGCTATTTGCTATCATGAGTGAAAGACAGGAATGAAGAAACTAGATCTAAACACAAACTCGAAGCGTTTATGAAAGAATTTCTATTCAGCTTGCAAGCGTGAATTTTTTAGACATGTAATGTCTTCAAACTCAGCATAGCATACCAGATAGCTATATGGGTCTGACATCAGTTCAGCATCTCCACATAGTAGAAGCCTCTGCACTTTGTATCATTGCAAGAAAAACCTCAAAGGTACATTTATGAAAAACAAAAATGCAAGTTAAAAAACTTGCTAATGCTTGTATTTATGTCCACAGATGGCATTCTACCAAAAACACCAATCAAGCGTATGTTTTGTTTACATAAACGTCAGAGTAATATTCACTATCTCTAACTATAATTCCACTTTCAGATCATGATTTCAAGCTATTTGCTATCATCAGTGAAAGACAGGAATAAAGAAACTAGATCTAAACACAAACTCTGAGCGTTTATGAAACAATTGCTATTCAGCTTGCAAGCATGAATTTTTAGACACGTAATGTCTTCAAACTCAGCATAGCAAACAAGATAGCTATATGAGTCTGATATCAGTTCAGCATCTCCACATAGTAGAAGCCTCTGCAATCTATATCATTGCAAGAAAGACCTCAAAGGTACATTTATGAAAAACAAAAATGCAAGATAAAAAACTTGCTAACGCTTGTATTTATGTCCACAGATGGTGTTCTACCAAAAACACTGATCAAGCATATGTTTTGTTTACATAAACGTCAGAGTACTATTCACTATCTCTAACTATAATTCCACTTTCAGATCATGATTTCAAGCTATTTGCTATCATCAGTGAAAGACAGAAATAAAGAAACTAGATCTAAACACAAACTCTGAGTGTTTATGAAACAATTTCTATTCAGCTTGCTAGCGTGAATTTTTTAGACACGTAATGTCTTCAAACTCAGCATAGCAAACCAGATAGCGATATGGGTCTGATATCAGTTGAGCATCTCCACATAGTAGAAGTTTCTGCAATCTATATCATTGCAAGAAAGACCTCAAAGGTACATTTATGAAAAACAAAAATGCAAGTTAAAAAACTTGCTAACACTTGTATTTATGTCCACAGATGGTGTTCTACCAAAGACACCGATCAAGCGTATGTTTTGCTTACATAAACGTCAGAGTAGTATTCACTATCTCTAACTATAATTCCACGTTCAGATCATGATTTCAAGCTATTTGCTATCATCAGTGAAAGACAGGAATAAAGAAGCTATCTAAACACAAACTCTGAGTGTTTATGAAACAATTTCTATTCAGCTTGCAAGCGTGAATTTTTTAGACACGTAATGTCTTCAAACTCAGCATAGCAAACCAGATAGCTATATGGGTCTGATATCAGTTCAGCATCTCCACATAGTAGAAGCCTCTGCAATCTATATCATTGCAAGAAAGACCTCAAAGGTACATTTATAAAAAACAAAAATGCAAGTTAAAAAACTTGCTAATGCTTGTATTTATGTCCACAGATGGCATTCTACCAAAAACACCAATCAAGCGTATGTTTTGTTTACATAAACATCAGAGTAGTATTCACTATCTCTAACTATAATTCCCCTTTCAGATCATGATTTCAAGCTATTTGCTATCATCAGTGAAAGACAGGAATAAAGAAACTAGATCTAAACACAAACTCTGAGCGTTTATGAAACAATTGCTATTCAGCTTGCAAGCATGAATTTTTAGACACGTAATGTCTTCAAACTCAGCATAGCAAACCAGATAGCTATATGGGTCTGATATCAGTTCAGCATCTCCACATAGTAGAAGCCTCTGCAATCTATATCATTGCAAGAAAGACCTCAAAGGTACATTTATGAAAAACAAAAATGCAAGTTAAAAAACTTGCTAACGCTTGTATTTATGTCCACAGATGGTGTTCTACCAAAAACACTGATCAAGCATATGTTTTGTTTACATAAACGTCAGAGTACTATTCACTATCTCTAACTATAATTCCACTTTCAGATCATGATTTCAAGCTATTTGCTATCATCAGTGAAAGACAGAAATAAAGAAACTAGATCTAAACACAAACTCTGAGTGTTTATGAAACAATTTCTATTCAGCTTGCTAGCATGAATTTTTTAGACACGTAATGTCTTCAAACTCAGCATAGCAAACCAGATAGCGATATGGGTCTGATATCAGTTGAGCATCTCCACATAGTAGAAGCCTCTGCAATCTATATCATTGCAAGAAAGACCTCAAAGGTACATTTATGAAAAACAAAAATGCAAGTTAAAAAACTTGCTAACGCTTGTATTTATGTCCACAGATGGTGTTCTACCAAAGACACCGATCAAGCGTATGTTTTGTTTACATAAACGTCAGAGTAGTATTCACTATCTCTAACTATAATTCCACATTCAGATCATGATTTCAAGCTATTTGCTATCATCAGTGAAAGACAGGAATAAAGAAACTAGATCTAAACACAAACTCTGAGTGTTTATGAAACAATTTCTATTCAGCTTGCAAGCGTGAATTTTTTAGACACGTAATGTCTTCAAACTCAGCATAGCAAACCAGATAGCTATATGGGTCTGATATAAGTTCAGCATCTCCACATAGTAGAAGCCTCTGCAATCTATATCATTGCAAGAAAGAACTCAAAGGTACATTTATAAAAAACAAAAATGCAAGTTAAAAAACTTCCTAATGCTTGTATTTATGTCCACAGATGGCATTCTACCAAAAACACCAATCAAGCGTATGTTTTGTTTACATAAACATCAGAGTAGTATTCACTATCTCTAACTATAATTCCCCTTTCAGATCATGATTTCAAGCTATTTGCTATCATCAGTGAAAGACAGGAATAAAGAAACTAGATCTAAACACAAACTCTGAGCGTTTATGAAACAATTTCTATTCAGCTTGCAAGCATGAATTTTTTAGACACGTAGTGTCTTCAAACTCAGCATAGCAAACCAGATAGCTATATGGGTCTGATATCAGTTCAGCATCTCCACATAGTAGAAGCCTCTGCAATCTATATCATTGCAAGTAAGACCTCAAAGGTACATTTATGAAAAACAAAAATGCAATTTAAAAAACTTGTTAACGCTTGTATTTATGTCCACAGATGGTGTTCTACCTAAAACACTGATGATAGCAAATAGCTTGAAATCATGATCTGAAAGTGGAATTATAGTTAGAGATAGTGAATACTACTCTGACATTTATGTAAACAAAACATACGCTTGATCGGTGTTTTTGGTAGAACACCATCTGTGGACATAAATACAAGCGTTAGCAAGTTTTTTAACTTGCATTTTTGTTTTCATAAATGTACCTTTGAGGTCTTTCTTGCAATGATATAGATTGCAGAGGCTTCTACTATGTGGAAATGCTGAACTGATATCAGACCCATATAGCTATCTGGTTTGCTATGCTGAGTTTGAAGACATTACGTGTCTAAAAAATTCACGCTTGCAAGCTGAATAAAAATTGTTTCATAAATGCTCAGAGTTTGTGTTTAGATCTAGTTTCTTTATTCCTGTCTTTCGCTGATGATAGCAAATATCTTGAAATCATGATCTGAAAGTGGAATTATAGTTAGAGATAATGAATACTACTCTGACGTTTATGTAAACAAAACATACTCTTGATCGGTGTTTTTGGCAGAACACCATTTGTGGACATAAATACAAGCGTTTGCAATTTTTTTAACTTGCATTTTTGTTTTTCATATATATATATTAAGATAGCCAATTTTTATACTTTGATGAATAGGCTTCAATCTACTCCACACTCAAACTCTTCAACTGTCCCTCAAATTAGAAATCTGATGATGGAATGGTCAAAGGCCACACTGAGGCTGAGATTCTTGTTTTGTTTTTTTTTATATAGAAGATACAATTAATGCTTAAGAATACAATATTCAAAAATTATATAACCTTATTACAGTATCTTTGTTTATTTAGTTACACATAGTAAGTAGTAATTATAAATTTTATTAAACGCCCATTATTATATTAAGTAATAATTTACTAAGGCGTTTAATAAAATTTATAATTACAACTTTAAATTATCGTAATAGATTTCTTACTATAAGATCTTTTCATTGACTCGTAGTAAATTGTAAGATTTCACGAGTATTAATGTATTATAAGAATTGTGGACTTAATTAGTGAAGTATTGAATAGCTTCACACTCTTAGATCAAAACACTTCAGCTTCACCTATTTATATATAAAAGTAGGTTGAAGTAAAGAAGGATTCTCTCTTTTCTTCATAGCGTAAGCTTGTGTTTTAAGACCTATAGAGGTCCCTACTTGCGTATTTTTCAGACGCTTATTTCTAAGGTTACAGCCTTAGTAAATTATTACATAGTAAGTAGATAATTTATGAGAATTTGGAATTCTTGTTTTCTGATTATTTTATTTATTCCAACAATGTTTATTATAATTGAATTATTATTTGATTAAATTAAAATTGTATTATTTTCTTTATTTAATATATCATTTTATATATGGCTAAAGAGAATATATTTGTGATATTAAAATGCTTTCTCTGAATACTTGTTATGATAAATTATTAATTTAATAAAAATTGTGAGAACTTTCAACTAACCTTAACCATACATTACATTATAGGAGAAATATGTAATATAAGTTGATTTAAATAAGCTTATTTGATTGTCACTCCCAATTATGCCTATCTTTGTATTCATCTTTGAATTCATTGGAGAATATTGGTAGTGAAATTGTAGCTAATGACCTTCTGATTTCATTTATTTGGTTTTAATTCAATACCAGTGAGTTTGCAAACATGTGGTTACCTACATAAATTTTTAGACATCAACTTCATTTTCAGTTCTTTTAATAATGCCAATAATACCTATTTTTTTCTCATCTATGCATTTTGTTTTCTGTCAACTTTTTATATTGCTAATAAATATCTCTTCATACTTTGCTGAATGGTCTGAAATCACTATATACCTCTTCTGCAAAGTATAGAATTCTCCTATCCATAAATATGAACTGGTAAAAAGAAATTTATTTTAGATAAACATTTTCCATCATACAAGTTTAATCCATTTAATTAATACTTGATCATTTCTATTAAAACACTCACTTTAAATTTAATTCTATGATTTAATTACATCCATTATGTTTTCATTTATATAAATAATCTGACCAAGTATTCACAATTTTTATTCTCTTCTAATTCCTCCCTACCGATCTTCATAATTTTCTCTTAAGAAAATCGAGTGAACATTGCTTTAGATAGATAAATAGATAGTTAAGATGGATGGATAGATAGACAGACAGACAGACTGACAGGCAGATAGATAGATAGATAGATAGATAGATAGATAGATAGATAGATAGATAGATAGATAGATAGATAGATAGATAGATAGATAGATAGATAGATAGATAGATAGATAGATAGATAGATAGATAGATAGATAGATAGATAGATAGATAGATAGATAGATAGATAGATAGATAGATAGATAGATAGATAGATAGATAGATAGATAGATAGATAGATAGATAGATAGATAGATAGATAGATAGATAGATAGATAGATAGATAGATAGATAGATAGATAGATAGATAGATAGATAGATAGATAGGTTTTACAATTGGAAATATTTTAATTAGTATCACACTTTTTAAGCAAACGCTATTCCAAAATAAGTCACAAAATAATGGCAAAATTAATTGAATCTTAATTTCTTATAAAGTTTAAATTATAAAATATATTAAATAACTCTTGTGAGATTAGATTGAATTTCCAAAGTTAGATTCTTCTCTCACTAATGTGATTCAAACAAAATAAAATATATATTAAAAAAACAGTACTGAACTGAGATTTAATTAATTAAGCTGGTAAATGCTAAATATCAAGTTGGAGTCACATGATATCATATACACATTAGGATTAGTTGAATACAGTCATTAAAGGCTCAATTAAAAAGATATGATTTTGTAACATCACATTTATTTTAATATTACATTTATCATAATAATATATACATCGTCTACTATTTACTGTACATGTTATGGCTTTTGGTCCAGCTGCTATATTTTTAAATATTTATTAGAGGAAGCAAAATCTTGTCAATTTTGATAACTGTTTTTTTTAATAATAATAAATAAAAAAAACTTGCAAAAAAAAAAAACTCTAACCATAAAAAGAATAAATGTTGTTTGTCAGGAAGTGTGATCAAATTACGAAGCAACTCACTTAACTTGTCAATAGTAAAATGTGTTGTTATATTTTATTTATTATCAGTAATTGTATGTCTTCTATTAGTAGCTTCTCTTTAGTATTGAAAAGCCTTTCTAATTTTAAGATGTGTAACATGATGCAACACAGATGTTTTATCACTGACATTTATCTACGCGTATAAATGTGTTTGATTAATAAATTACCATATGTTTTAAGACAAAATTATATATATAAATATATCTTTTATAAGAAAATTAATTAACATTTTTGTTTTGTTTTGTGATTCGTTAGTAAAAATAATTATCTCCACATCTACTTACCAGGAATTAAAAAAAAAACAACATAATAGGATACATTAGTTGCCAACAATATATTTGACATTTAATACTCATATTAGATTATGAAAATAGCTTAATATATAAATACAATTACATTTAAATATTTTTTTCCTATTGTTTCTAACAATCATTAGAAAGTAAAAATAAAAACTTAGCTTTTAGGATCAAAGTTTTTGTATCTTAGGATTGAACAAATGATTAAATAGACCATTAAGTGAAATAGACGCCCGTGGTGAGAAATGGTGCTATTTAAAATTCACTTTCCTTCATATTTCACTAAATTTTACTTTTTTAAAATATAAAAACTACCAACTACTGAATACTGATTCACTAATTCAAAAAAATCGATGAGACGAGTATGTTCCAATAGTTGGTAAAGTCAAAAAGATTTAAATAACCTTCCATGTGTTTGACGACTTTAGTTCTTTGTTCTCAAATTTAGAATTAATTTGTGATATTACATTGATAATTTTTTTGAAGTAGTGAAAAAGTTGATTTTTTTCATAGTTATAAAAAGATTTAGACTATTTTTATTCAATAACAATAAAATAAAATTTAAAGAACAAAAGTATGGGGTGGGTGGGGTGATTACACTGTTATTATATACTATATGCTTTTTTTAAAAAATAAATGTTAACAAATACTAGTGTAATGAGTACAAAGAAAACCATGGCCAGTAAGCTGATTTATATATTGTAAAACTGAACACTAATATCTTTATAAACATCATGATAAGATCACGTAAAATATTCTAAAAATTATAAATGCAATTTTAAATTTTGAAACAAAATTTTATAGATTTATCAGGGTTTCCCACTTTCATTGAGTTATTTTTTTCTTGGCTGTCTGCCAACTCACTCATTGACTAAAGGAAAATGACATTTGTTCTCAACATATAATCTATTATTATTTTTCAATGTTTACAAAGCTCAAATATGTTTTTTTAATGCTTTTCATGTATAAAGTTATATTTCTAATAAATTCAGTTCATTTTATTGAATTTTAACATAGAATTATGGTTTAATAATAAAATTAAATGTATAATGATTATAAAATAATATTATCCAGGGAAACATTGCAAACATAACTCCATTGTAAGATTAAGCATGGGTTGAGATAATCAGGTATTCCAACTGGGAATAATATTCCCTTCTTCACATAGTCCTAATAATGCATAATGTGCATTGGATTCTATAATAAAAAGTGTCAAAATAACACTAAACCTATCTCAGTGTTGCTCATTGATGATTATAAATCACTTAATTATTATTACCAATAATTACTGTTATTAAGTTGATCAGCCACATTATCAATATCTACAGCCATTATGTAATAATTATGTTCATAGTATTTGTTATATATAGACAAACTCTGTTTATGTAGAATGTTTATATTTATTATTATTTAATTTTTGTTTTGTTTTTAGCTATCAATAATCAACTTATATTTTGTAAATTGTTGATCTAGATTATTTTTATAATTACATAATTTGTGAGTTATGCATAAGAGATTCAGAAACTCTGTGTAAATCTTTCCTTATCATGAGATCAAATAACAAATAAATTGTAAGCAAGATAATATAGTTTATGCATTTTCATTACAGAGCATGTGACATTAAACGAAAAGGTTTTTTTTTTTTCATTATGGTGGCTTTTATAGTTGTATTTAAAATTAGATTAATCAAAGTATAAGTTATTAGCTTATTTATCATTAATATTTTTCACATGCATGTTGAGTTATATAAAATAGAAAGCTTGAAAGTCTGGATTCAGATCCCCTCACTCTAATTACATCTAGCTTAAATATATATATATATATATATATATATATATATATATATATATATATATATATATATATATATATATATATATATATATATATATATATATATATATATATTACACATGTATTTAAATATTATGATAACCATTTGCAGTATTATTATAACAGTGTGTCTTAACCTTTGGTCTGCAGAAAATTTTTATGGGTTTCTGAAACAAATCATTAATTTGATAATAACAATATAAAATTTCTAAATGAATTTTCAATGAAAATAAATATTCTTTAGTATGTTTCTGATGTCATGCAGTTTCTGCAGTATTATACAATTTGTGCTTTTACCATACTTCATAAAATGATACACTTTTAAACAACTAAAAGTTTTGAACTTTTTTTTTTTTTTAAATTTTATAAAAATGCAATAAAATAAAACAGAAACAAAATCCAATGGTATATTTATTAGTCATTTATTATAATGAGGTTACAGTAGAACAGAAAAACAGTAAAATAAAAACACTTAAATTAATTATTTTTTTTTAAAATAAAATAATTAGTACTAATTTAGAGTGTGCTCTCCAACATTTTAATTGTTAGGGACATTCCAAAACCATTGAGGACACAACCAAATCAGGTAAGAGCCAGGGGCCAATATCTTTTGACAAATACAGTAAAAGAATTGCAATTTTTATCAAAAATTAAAAATAAATATGCAAATTTCATTGAACTAAGCACAATAAAAAAATTAAACTCATCATTTAGAAATTAAAATATCAAGTATTTATAGTAATAAAAAATAACCAAAAAAAAAAAAAATTCTGCCACAATAATCACATGACCACAAATTCTAATTACCACTGCAATCAAATTTAAAAAAAGTAAAATTTAGCAATTATTAGCAAATGATCACAAAAATATTAGCATAATTGCATGACCAAAACAAAAAAAATCAATACTTCTAAAAATAATAATACCAAGGACATTAATAAATAAAATTTCAGAGACTACATTTAACAATTATTAGTAAATAGCAAATATATCAATAGAGGACAAAATCCCATGGCATAGTCAGGTGATCAAAAGATCAAATTATTATGGCAATCACATATTTAAAAATGACCACAAAATCTTAGTATAATTACATGATCAAAAATAAATAAATAAAAATAGAAAAATTCAAAACATCAGAAATGATTTTTACCAAATATTAGTAAATAGCAAATATATGAATCTAAACTTAAAAATCACCAGTGAATACAATAAATAGACCAACATAAGCGAGAATAATATGTACTTATGGCTGTAGAGCAGAATTTGATAAAAATATTTTCTCAAATGATATTTATTGTATTGTAATCATCAATAAATAGATGTTATGTGTAATCCACACATATTAAAACATTATGAATATTTTGTTAAATGTAACAAAAAAATTAAGAACTTTTGCACAATGGATGGAACATTTAAAATAGTTTAGGAAATATTTGACAAAAATATGATAAATTAATAATCTATTATTGCATTCAATAATAAAAAAAACATGTTATCTGTAATTCTCACATATTAACACATTATGGATACTTTTTTTTTTTGTGCAAGGGAAGGAAAAATTCTAAAACACAATATTGTAGGAAATATTTGACTAAACTACTATTATCTATTATGAAAATGCAAGTCATAAATAAAATACAAAATGATATATTACAAAAAATATATATTACTAACTACAACTGTTAAAGATCATTTCCCATTGCCAAAGATTGGTGACTAATGAAATGGAGGACAAAATAAGGAGTCAACCACATGTTCATAGAGGTTCATCTTTGCCCTCAATGATTTGTTCAAACTTGAATTTAAACCGGTAATAAAAATTGAATGTGGGGAGGGGAAAGAACATCATACATTTATTTAACTACTAAGTCATTTGACATATAAATTTTAAGTGCATATATCCATAATATGTGTATAGCACAGCTTACATATGAATATAATAACACTAGGCTTTTTTCTATTTATTATATAAGTTTAAGTTCATTGGTAATACAATACCATATTACTTAAAATCTAAAACTTACTTTTTTTTATAATTTGGATCTGTAAAAGAGGGGTGCATCTTAAATTCAAAGTAAAACTTTTTAACATTTTATATATGTGGCTTTTTGTTTTATGTTCTATGTGCACAGAATATTAATATTGTTTTCCCTGTATAGAATCACATTAATTTGTTTAATCAAAAGAAAAACAAATAACATTAAATGCCACTAATTTTTGGATTAATTTTGTAAATGGCTTCAACATTCTCTTAAATTGCTTCTTTTAATGTTATTTTGATGAGATTTTGTCAATTCTACCATTATACTGTCTTGTAAACTTTATTGAATAATGTTTCAAAATTTTTTACAAGTAATAAATCAATAAATTTAAAGTTATAAAAATGTGATAAAACCTTTTTTCCAATGCACCGATTGGTTGTTTCTTGTTGCCTACACAAGAAAACATTTGTCAATGGTTTTGACAATTTCTGATGTTTTAATTTTGAATTTCAAAGTGAAAACGAATGTTTTAGAACCATTTTTTACACATTTTTTCTTACAAAAATTGCGAAAATGTTAATACTTTGACATGAAAACAAATTGACAAAAAATTATAACATATGTCTGCAATTTACCACATAATTGGAAGATTAAGCTTTTATTACAAACAAAAAAACTGTGATCTGGTAATAATACCAGCAGGTATGTCTTGTAAACTTCAACCACTTGATGTTTCTGTTAACAAAGCCTTAACAGATACAAGGTAAGTCTATTATGAAACATGATTAAATCAAGAAGATCTTCCTTTGATACCAAGTAGTAAAATAAAATGAGTTTCTTCATCTTCTACAATAACTTAGTGGGTTTTAAAATCATGGAAAGATATCCACAAAACAATTATCAAAACATATTTTTTTTAAAATTTTGCATTGTTAACTATTTAAATGACACTGAAGATGTTGTACCCTGGTGAAATAATGAAGATGAGAATTCAAGTTATGACTGTGATTATGTTGAAAGGGAAAGTATATCTGAGGAATATTTGTAATAAATTAGGTGTTTTTATTGTATTTATATCAGTTTCTATTCAAGATAATAAAAAGTTTCTTATCATTAAATAAAATCATTTTAATTTTACCCCCAACTTTCCAGGCTTAAAACCCTACTGCATCTCAAATTCAAGAGTCTTAGATTTCAAGTAATATGTTATTAGAAATTTACAACAATTTTTATCTGCATGAATGAGCTACTTTTTTCATAAACAATAATTATAAACACTTGGGTTTTATATTACCTTCCTGTTTGCATTGAGTTTTGGGGGACCAATAATCTTTACTAAACAAATATATATATATATATATATATCACATATTAAAAAAAGAATTTATTATATTTATGTTGTAGATGTTTCTATTAAATCTAAGCTAACTGCATCAGAGGCAAACAGTTGAGAAATTCTGTATAAAATATTTTTCTTTTATTAGTATTATTATTATTATTATTATTAAACCATTTTGAATGAACTCTCCATTAAAGGCATTTATATGTACTTCTCATATTCTGGACTTGATGCTATTAAAAGATGAGACGTGTTAACAAAAATATTTTTCTATGGTCACCAAACCATATCCAACATAACTGGAAATGTAAAATATTCTCTTGAAGGTAAAATAAGGAAGTAAAATCATGATTGACAAATAATTTCCTACTAATAATTATTTTTAATTATGAAAAGCTTTGGAATGGCCTTTGATATTTAATTAATAATTGAATTATGTTTTTTTAATATAATGAAATACGTTATGTAAATCTTTTAAATTTCATTAAAAACATGTTTAATGTGAATATATGTATATATAAATCTTTAAATATATGTCTATTATGTATAGTAATTTGATGTAATAGAAATAACTTGAAATTAGACTTTCATACTCCCAACACCAAATTACTCCATACTACATAACTAACACACATGACTACATGCATGTGAAAAGTTAAAATGATCTCCAATATATACAATTTGTAGTGAACCAGCACTTATCATTTGGTCTAGATCATCATGTCCCATGCATATATAGAATCAGCATTGAGTTTATGGTAAGATAGCAAATCTTCAAACTTTAATGGGAAAAGATTCAATCTTCACCATCCTACAACACTTCCATTTCATTGAAAATCTGATGATGGAACACCCAAAGTTTCTTGTTGATTCCAATATTTTTGCCATATACACATGGCAGTGGTAAGTCAGCTTGGGTATGGCAATAATATTGGCATCAACAAGGGTTGAGAGTATTCTATCATCGGATATTCATTGATATGAATAGCTGAAAAGTTGCAGGTTGATAAAGATCAAAGCTTCTCCATTAAAGTTTGAAAATGTGCTCTCTTAATATAACCTGAGCATTGGTTGCACATACGTGTGGGAGATGATCTGGACCAACTGATGAGTGATGGTTCAGCAAAAAATACATATTTTACACCATTAGTTTTTTACATGTATGTGGCCATGTGTATCGATTGTGTAGGATGGAGTGGATGGTTGTGGAGAACTTTAAAATTTGAGTACACATCCTTTCTATTATAGATGAATCTTAAAACAATTTAAAGTAGTCTTTTAATTCAATAAATGATTTTTTTTTTATTGTTACGCAGCATTTTCTTATTAGAAAAATCTAACATTTGAACATGTAAATAAATTCTACAAGATTGCCATTCTTAAATAAACTAAAGAAAAGTTTGCTTTTTACTAATGAATTTTTTTTCCAAGCGTTGCCCGGCTAATATAATCAGAAGCGCTAGTTGTCTTAAACAATCAGGAAACGGAAGAAAATTGAATCTTCATTACTTTTTAATTTTGTTTCCTTCTTTTTTATTTCTTTATTAGAGAGTTCTGTTTTATATCCGGAACATGTCTTTTAAAATAAAAATAATAAGTTTCAATTTTCATTAACTTTAATAAGTGTAGTCCTAAAATGAATATAAATAATTTAACTTGTTTTCTGATGCCACTAAACGTATATACTATTTATTAACAAAATAAGCACATATTTATTAATTAAAGAAAATATTGCATGTTACTGCAGTCATTATACTATAAATATGCATTCTATAATTTGTTTATAAATTCATCCATATATATGAACGTCAAGTAAATAAAAATATCCAATTTTCGAATAATAATAGTATACGTTTACATACATTGCAATATATAGGGAGTTTGAATTCAGACTTTCACACGGCCCTCAACTATTCACTCTATCTCATACTGCTGTCACCCTTGTTCACACACATGTCTAAATAATAGACAATCACGAAGTATTTTGTGCTAAATCATCACTCGTCAGTTAATCCAGATTATCATCTTCACACATATATACAATCAAAGCTCAGCTTATATTAAGATAGCCAATCTTTATACTTTAATAGACAGGCTTCAATCCACTCCACCTCACAACTATTCAGCCGTCCATTTCATTGAAAATCTGATGGTGGAACGCTCAAAGCCCACATTGGTGCTAACATTCTCATCCTACCCATGTTGTCCATAAATCATTCTGATCCCTCATGTACAGAACATAATTCATTTACATACACATACAAGGAATTGGCAGACCTTACAGCACTATATTTTTAATATATGATTTTTTCTACAGTACATACTTTTTCGTACCTGCACTCCAATATGTAATATATAGGGGATTTGAACTCAGACTTTCAAAAGACCAGCAAGTATCCAGGCTATCTCATACTGCTGACATACTTGATCACTCACATGTTGAAATATAAACAATCACCAATAGATGTATTTTGTGCTAAACCAGCATTTTTCAGTTGGTTCAGATTATCATCTCCACACATATGGACCAACTGATATACTGGTTTAGCACGAAATAGGTTATTGGTGATTTTTATATGGGTGGAGATAATGAGCTGCAGAAACTGACAAGTGCTGGTTTAGCACAAAGGAGGTATATTGGTGATTGTTTATGTTTTGGACATGTGTGTGATCAAGTATGTCAGCAATAAGAGATAGTATGGGTCATTGAAGGTCATGTAAAAGTGTGAGTGTAAACTCTTATATATCACATATTGGAGTGCAGGTATGGACAAGCCTGTGTGATAGAAATATATATATATATATATATATATATATATATATATATATATATATATATATATATATATATATATATATATTAAAATATAGTGTTGTAAGGTCTGCCCATCCCTCATATATGTATGTAAATGGATTATGTCCTGTACATGAGGGGTCAGAATGACTTATGGTCAACATGGATTGGATGAGATGGTTGGTACCAATGTGGGTTTGAGCATGCCATCATCAAATTTTCAATGAAATGGCCAACTGAAGAGTTGTGGGGTGGAATGGATTGAAGCCTGTCCATTAGAGTATGAAGATTGGCTATTTTAACATAAGCTGAGCTTTGATTGTATACATGTTTGGAGATGATAATCTGGACCAACTGAGCAATAAAAGTTTAGCACAAAATACATACATTAATGATTGTTTGTCTTTTCAACATGTGTGTGATCAAGTATGTCAGGAGAATGAGATAGTATTGATAGTTGAGGGTCATGTGAAAGTGTGAATTCAAAACCACCTATATAGTTTCATATTGGAGTGCAGTTATGAAAAAGCTTGTACTGTAAAAAAGTCATATATTCCAATACTGATGAATTCTTTGTATACAATCTTCACCATTACGCATCAGGGTCCTAGGCACCATATTGAATTTATAAAAAAGCTGACTTGAGACATAATTTTTAACAATAACTTCAGTTTTAATAATGTTAGAGCAAAATGTTATATATTGACAGAAAATAGAAAAACTAAAGAAAACAGTACAACTAAGTGAAAGCGTAATTGTCATTAAAAAAATAAGAAAAAATAAATTTCAACATCTGAAATAATTATTAGTTTACTATTTGATCATAAAATCAATTTTTTTTCATTAATTAAGTTTAAAGTACATCTTCATTCATAATTCTTTATATTCCTCACAAAAATTCGCATTCAAACCACATATAATGCTTCTTACCTGAGATAATCGATAGCTTCAATATCTACAAAAATAGTCAAACAAGATTCTCTATTTTTCCTTGTACCCCAAAAGTTTAAAAAATTGTCAAGGCATTTATAAGAAAAAGATTCATCCTAATAAACAATACAAAAGAAATCATATCCAGAATGGAGATATGCATTTGTAATCATAGCAATTGGCTTTTTGTTTATCCAAAACTAGAAATTGAAGGCTACTGTCTGCATCAATGATAAAATGAGATTCAGTTCTCCATTTTATATTTTTTTTGTGTAAACCAGTGATGTTTATATTTTTTGTGCACACCAGTGATGTTATCTTGTTATATTTATTGTCCCACAGAGAGATAATATATTTGCATGGCTCATTTGCTACCTATAAACTGCATGATGTGGAAAAACTACTGACTCCACTGCATATGTATGAAGGGGCAGGCAAGAATAAGGATTTGATTCTTTGCCTGCATACAACTCCAGTGGTATACATAACCATTGTGGATATCACCACACATACACACCACTTGATACTATTTTTTTGTTTGTAAGAGATTATGCTTTCACATGATACTATGGCCCAGTAAATTTTTGCTTGCTTCATCAACTGCAAAATTTCTGTACATCTGATAATCAGTCTTCAAATTTTCATTGCACTGCTATATAGTACCTATATATATATATATATATATATATATATATATATATATATATATATATATATATATATATATATATATATATATATATATATATATATATATATATATATATATATATATCATTACTTGTTATACAAACACAGACATGAAAGTGCAAATACAAACATACTAATACAAATATAAACATAGTAATAAATTATTAAACCTTTTGATAATCATTATGTCTATAAAATAAGGTGGCCTCAAACTTGGAGTAGAGCACCAAAATTGCACTGTACATAAACCATTACATTATATATGAATACAAGTATAATTTATATACTACACACATTAATACAAACACATTAATAAATTATAATTTATATAATAATAAAATAATAAAAAATAATACTTACCATATTATGTTTTTATCGAGATGGCCTTGAATCATCAAGACATATTTAATACATTTTATTGCAGTCTTACCGATATAAAAATTGTCCCTTTGTCATCTTCATGCAATGTAATATGCTGAGAAGATGATAAAATAAATAAATGAATCTATTAATAAAAATACTAATAAAATATCCAAATTTTATCTGATTTTAACTTACAATACACCATTTTAAAGTGGAATTTAAATAGAAGAGAATGACCGAATTTTTGTAATTTTACTGCTTATAATGTTCCAGCAATTTTAAACAAACAAAAGTTTAATGAATCAGCTGCCATTAGCTGTTATCACCCTACCACCAACCTGGACTAAACTAGAACGGTCAGCTTAATCATAAAAAAAAAGAGAGACAGAGAGAGAGAGAGAGAGAGAGAGAGAGAGAGAGAGAGAGAGAGAGAGAGAGTCTTACTTCATTTTTTTGACATGATGGATTGATCTTTTTAAAACATGTATGAATAACTGGTTCTTTAAAATGTGTATTTAATCTGCTGAGAATAGTATTTTTTTTCTAGAAAACATTTGTAAACTATTTTAACTTGATTATTTCTTTTTACATTTCAATCCATTATTTAATATCTCCACATTAGCAAATAGGCCATAATTTTTAATTATATACCCATTAGGTAACCTCAAGTGGGGTATCATCTTCAAAAATGAACCAATATTAAATGTCAGTGACAAATTAACTGATACTAAATATAATAATTGAAGGTAAAATTAAAGATAAACTATAATTATATAATTAAGTTTTAAATCTAGATAAGTGCAAAGAGATATAGCTTAGATTTGTCAATGGAAGTACATTTATGTTTTTTTTTTTAATATTTTAAATGTAAATGGTTAAAAAAAACAGCAAAATTACTTTTTGATTCTTATAACCCTGATGAAATACTTGGAAAAGTTTAAAAAGTAATAGTGATATGTTTAAAAACATTGGAGGTTTTTTTAGAAATATATGGACTCATGAAGCTGTGCTACAGATCTCAAGAATGTTTCTTTTATGTCAGTTTTAAAATACAAAATAAATAAACAAGAATACAATAACTTATGGAATATCATTAATTTTCATAATGCTATTTTCAAAAATTTCGTTGGATGATAGTTTTCTGCTTTAGATTAATAGTTACTGAAGACTCAGTATAGTTTTAAAGAACGTAAAAGCACTACAAATGTGGTTTTGTTGTTAGGCAAATGAAGGAGAAAGTGTCAGGGGGAAAAGAAAATGGCTTATTAATTTAGTCAAGGCATTTGATTCAGTTAATAGAAGATTTATATGGCCTTGTTTAAAGTTAGTTAATTGTTCATCCAAATATATTCTGCTTGACATAATGTGGAAAAACTCAATCTTTTTGTGTAAGTTTAATCACTATTGTATACTATAAAAATATTACATATCAATATCACAATTAATATGGATTTACTTCCTTTTAAAGTTATTAAAAATAAATACGTAGATATTTTAACTTAGGAATATTGATTTGAACCATTTATAAAAAAAAAAAAAACATTGTATATATTTATTCTTACAGTTGTCCTGCAAATAAAAATGAATTCAATTTCATCTATTCAACAGAAATCATAATTGTTGATAAATTATCTTTCTATATAGCTTAAAAAAACTTCTCTATATAATTAGTGTAAAATTTTCTACAACAATCTGTCTTCTATATATGCATTTTATAAGAAGCCGCTCCCATTTGAGAGATTTTAAACTGCTAACAATTCACATAGTTAGATCTTTTTTTGATGAATAATTAACCAATGATATCTATAAACTTGAATACTTTATTTATAAATACTTATTATTATTATTATTATTATTATTTAAAAAAAGATTCCTAAAATAGATATGGATTTTTTTACAATTAACAGTAGATATATATGCACACACACTAAACTCCTATATGATTACAATATATATATATATATATATATATATATATATATATATTGTACCGAGATACATCAGGAAGGAGTGTGCTTTCTACGGAGTTACACATAATTTTAAAAAAAAAATATAAATTGATAAACGATTTGTGTAAATATTTAATAAAAATAAAAGGTCTTGTAGGGTAAAATATAAATAAAAGGATTTTTTTTTTCTCATAGACAGGTTTATCGTTAAAAGCATAAATTAGACAGTTTTATAAGATATAATTTTGAATCGTATTTAAATAAAACCTAAAGAACTAAAATTTGATTTAAGATTGCTTTAAAAAAAAAAAAAAAACAAGGTGGAATTCGTTTTGTCTTATAATTATAATAAAAAAAAAAAAGGGAAAATATATGTAATCAAAGGAATGTAGTGAACAAT
Source organism: Epiperipatus broadwayi (assembly GCA_028023455.1). Taxonomy (NCBI): domain Eukaryota; kingdom Metazoa; phylum Onychophora; class Udeonychophora; order Euonychophora; family Peripatidae; genus Epiperipatus; species Epiperipatus broadwayi. Next base: position 48,628 of record JAQFVV010001431.1, read on the forward strand.
GGGAGCTAATGATGAACATAAGAAATTTCCATTAAATGGCTAGTTGGTGAAAATAACTTTAACAAAGAAATTGAAATAACTCTAACAAAGAAATTAAAAATAACTTTAACAAAGAAATTGAAATAACTCTAACAAAGAAATTGGAATAAAGAAATTGAAATAACTCTAGCAGAGAGTACAAAGAAATTAAAATGACCAATGCAAACACCAGAAAGTCAGCACGGACCGTAACTGAAACACCAGAGGATTAGTTACGTATTGTAGATTGAATCCGCAAGATAAGGACCGTAAAATATAAAAGGGCGAATTTTCTATTGTATTATTAATTAAAATTATTTTTATAGATTGAGAGCATTGAATATTAATATACGTCTCAAGCTAAACATAATGCTGCACTGTTAAACCCATCGTGTGAACAGCCGGCCGAATTCTTCCCACAATACCAACAGCAAACAGTTCAAATGTCGATCATGGTCGCGTAAAACAAGAAGGAGACGGAGTGTCCACGTGGAGCCCACAGGATCCCAACGTAATTGGGAAAAGGAGTGCAAAGAGTTAGCGCTAACTGACCAAATGAAATACTATCAGAAGCAACGCTCGGAACCGTGCATAAGGGAGAAAGCTAGGTAATGTTTATTTCAATTTCTAATTCACTAATTAAAAGCCGTAATAATAAATGGAATAATAAACTCTGAACTTTATGGTACGAACAATAATTATTAGTTGTCTTTAGCTCCATTATCCAGAGATTTTATTGTGACTGTGTGTATAATTTTTTTTTTTTATGTATTTATAATATGAAATTTTGATTGTATTAAATATTATCTGAACTTGAACGAAAGTGTAATTAATTATATTATAAGACCAAACGAAGTGTAATAGCGTAAATGGAGACTTCATGGGTTAGTGATTACTTAAATTAGATTTAAATTAAATAATTAAATAAAAGAAAAAGAGAAAGCGAGAAATTTAGCGCAAAGAAAGATTCATAAATTTATTTTTTTAGGTAGGCGGATTATATATAATTGATTGTTGTAGCTGAGCTAGCGGGAGCGGGTACTAGATTGTATTGGTCAAGCAGACTTGTCGACAAAGGTCGGCTGGCGCCCATTGGACTTTTTCCTTTAAATAAATAAAAGGTTTGATTGGCTAATATGTAATCTAGTAAATGAGTGTTAATGTTATTGGCAAATGTTTGCAAATGATATTGATTGCTCTACCCGAGGTACCGACAGCCCCACGATAAGATTTTGTGTAAGAGGGAGGTACAAAGTTCTGATCGAGTCATCATTATAAACATTAAACATTTTATTGATTTTATATAAATAATGTTTTTATAAAATTTACGAGACGACGTGTAAAGGGGTAGGTGTAATATATATATATATATATAATATCAGTGTATAGAAATATTTAATTTTTCACTTTAGTATTTTCAATCATGCACACTATGTTTTTACATTTTCACTCTTAATATAAATGCTCTTATTACTTTAAGATTATAAAGTTTTTAAAATTGATTTTCATTTTTTATTCAGATATTTTTTTACTTCTATAAAAATTAGGGGTTAAGATATTCAATGCTAATGATAAGTTGACCCATCAACTTTTTTTTGTGATTGCTTTTTTTGGATACCATGTGGGAGTCTTTTTGTGTTGGTTTAGAAAATTTTTATTTGTTTTAATTTTTAATGATATATAATCTGGTGTGTAATATGGTTTTTATATTAATTTTAATAATTGTTATGCTCTTAATATTTTTATTTATTTATTAACCAATTATTATTTCCTAAACTATTTGTTTTCTAAATTCTCTCCCTTCCCCATCCATTTTTTTATATCTTAATATTTTAATATTTTATACTGATCATAAATCATGTGCTAATTACTAACATTAATAATCATCATTTTAATTTTGTCGGTCATGTAATGTGATTGATCATCCTAGAAAATTGTTTTTTTTCTATAATTTGCTAACTATTGATATTTGCCAAATATTGTTTTTGAAATTTGTATGTCTTATGATGCTAATTTCTGTGTATTTGTTTTATTTTTTTATAAAAATTTGCAAATTGCTTGTGGATTGAATAAAATATTTGAAACATTTAATTTTGGAGGCATTATTTAAAATTATTTGTCATTTGACTGTTTTTAGTGGTGGTTTAAGACTTTGCTTGAAATGAAAATGGCAGATAGTGCATTTTAAATTAGTATTTTTTTCTCTTTTTAACTATCCATCTATCTATTTATATATGTATGTAATTTATTGGTATAATGCATTTGATATATATATATATATATATATATATATATATATATATATATATATATATATATATATATATATATATATATATATATATATATATATTGTTTTAACCATTATATTATATCAACAAAGTACTTTTTGGGTTGAACCTTTTGCTATTTTTGATTACCTTGACTATGGCAGATACTATTTGATCCAAATGTTGGGAAGTTTAACCCAAAACTACTTTAATTATATATATAAAATCATGTGAAAATTTTATCAAATCTATTTTAAATAATAATTGAACTGCTCTCTAACTGCCAAGTTCCATAACTTTTACAAGAAGAGAGTGGACACCTCTTAATGTATTTTAGATCTTTTTATGTACAGCTATTTAGAACAATAACAGCCAAAGTGCCAATTTAAATCAGTCTTTGTAACTTTTAATGTAAATTGATCTTTAAATAAGTGAGACTGATTTGAATTGGCACTCTGGCTGTTATTGTTCTAGATAGCTGTACATAAAAAGATCTAAAATACGTTAAGAGGTGTCCACTCTCTTATTGTAAAAGTTATCAAACTTGGCAGCTAGAGGGCAGTTCAGTTATTATTTAAAATAGATTTGGAAAATTTTTCACATGACATTATATTTATTCATTATTGAAATATTATTTATCATTATTTATAAATAATTTTAACACTGCAACAGTGAATATAAGTAAAATATAACTAAACACAGTTAGCATGCTAACACATAGACATTTTAATCATGGTTATCAAGAAAATATACAACAAGAAAAAAATAGCAGTACTTTATCATTAAAAACTTAAAACACTCATTTTCTCTTGCTATTTTCTTGTTTATTTACGTGATAACCATGATAATCATGAATACATGTTGAAAATATATTTCTTGTATTTAATTTTTATTTTATTTTTTTAATTTTTTTGCAGTGTTTTATTATTACTTATAACAATGACAGATAGATGTTCTTACATAAAATTTATTTTTATTGCAATACTATTAATTGGTATATTATGATAAGAAATTATCCCCATATATTATAGCATATACCTAAATTGAATTGGTATATAGGAAGATTAAAGCAGTGGTGATGTCATTCATCATCCTCAGAAACATATTATCATCGAGCATCAGCAAAAATTTAGAACTGAAATCAGTATAAGTAAGTACAAGTAGCAATAACCATGATAATGTAGTATTGCCAGCAATAATAATCCATATAAAACAGACAACTTTTGTGATTGAATTAAAAGTGACACTTTAAAATTATAGCCTAATCATTATCTAACTTTGCGAAACCCAGAACCCAATATAGAAAAAATATGAGTGGATACATCTGCATGTTGTTATGCAGAGGATTGTAATATTATTTGATGGCCCTAAAGTCATAAAAATGTAAATCTAATCATCTTATTAGTTAATACATTGCTAAAAATAAATATAGATATGTAAATAATTCTGAAAAATAAATGCTTTTACTTGCAATACATGCATGTCATTGATTTACAAATAGTGGTCAGTCATTATTCAGTTCTCTTGATTAATTTTCTAAAAATTAATCATTTTTGAATAAAGACCTATGTTTAAGAACAGTATTAGGCAACTTATTGTAAAAAAAATATATATAAATTTAAATAATTATGGAAAAATATGTTTTCACATTTGAAATGTATTATTAAAGAATAAGAAATATTGCATATACTCTATTATGTTTGCAATTAGAAACTCTTACTCAATAATGGTAAAGATTGACAGTTGAATCATTTAAGCACCAAAGAACATGAAGGATGAAAAGTCAGCTTTCTGTAATAGCATATAAAGCAACAGAAATGTATATATTTTTGCTAAAATACTGACCACTGCAGATTTTTTTAAAATTAAAATCTTAATATACATTTTGCTCATTTGTTATGGTAAAATGAGTATAAAATTTATAAAATATGTACATAAATAACCAGAATATGGCCCAGTATGAACTTAAAGGTGTTTTAGCATAATAATCTAATAAAAAGTTAATATATTGTATTTTTAATAATTTTAATTGCATTACCTATTAATACCTTAAGGTTCTATCCTATAATGAAATCAATTACATATGTTGGTAATTGACAGAATATATGTCTAGTAAAAAAAAAATCATCGTGATATTAACTTCAGAGATTATTTTTAAACATTTATTCAATAGTTTTAGCTAATTAATAAAAGAATAAAAATGGATCAAATGATAATATGACAACCCTACACTAATTAAACTCTATGAATATATTTTACAATAAAGAAAAAAATAATAATTTGACCTGAAAAGTCATTCTTAAGTGACAAACAAAAAAATATATGGTTGATATCATTGTCTCAATGTTTGTATTTTGTATTGGCATGTAGATGAAGACTATATTGATTGTGATGATTTTGTGATAAAAAGTAGCAATTAGTAATTGTGAATCTTTATGAATTATTTAAAGATAAGAAAACTCTACATATCATTTAAAATATTTAAAGGTATTTATGAAAATGCTGTAAGAAAAGCATTTTGGAAACATAAAATGAAACGTAGTTATTTAAAATAATTAATTCAACAAACAATAAAATGTTATGTACGAAAATAATTTCCTATAGAATTTTATAATTGCCATTATTGTTATTAAAATTTAAAAATGTGAAAAAAAAAAATGTAAATTGAAATAAGTTGACAGAAATTGTCAAACTAATCGGATAATGTCATTTGATAAAAGAATGGAAAGAATTAGGGGAGTATCTATGTGTGAATTTATTTTCCAGCGTTTAGAATGAAATGTATTCAGTAGCTGTGAGAAAGAAAGTTATTAGTGATATGCACTATGTTGATTGAGATTGAGAACTCCGTCCCTCAATATAGCTAAGTATTTGCCATGAGTGAAGTATATGTTCATATTGTATATTTATGCATTATAAAGATAATATTTTATGAAGTTAAGTAGTATATTTCCCTTTTATTCTGGTGGTGAGTCTGAGTTCCACACCAATAGTATACCTCAAAGTTAGGTGGGAAGTCATTATCCATCGTTTAGATTTATTAATCAAGAAGCTTGTTTATTTCTCATGTGCTTAATTTTTTTTTTTTTTTTAATATATCTTTTTGTTAGCGTACACACATAGCTAAATGTAATGTAGTTGGTGGTTAAATAAATAAGATTAAATTATTTATGAGTATTTAAAACAGAAATAGTGTTATATTCATTAGTTGATTTATGACATTATCCGTATTATGACACTTATTTAGTAACTCATAGACAAACCAACAAGATGTAAATGTATTGATTTTATCTTAATTATAGCATAAGATGCGGCACACTTCACACACATAATGCAAATAAACTTGCAGATATGAAAGTATAGTATTTTTAAATTTATACAGCAGGAATTAAAGATTCTAGATTATATCATGCTAGTTTACCACAAGCTTTAAGTCATCAAATCATCAGAATGATTTTTTATTTTTATTTTGGATGTGTGAAAAGTATTGCTATTTAAAAAGGATTATGTGATTGAGTTATTTAAGGTTACTCTCTTGACAGCCAAAGTTATTAATTTGTCTTATTCCAATAAATGATAGTGTGATCTCTCCAACTTGTATATTGAAGCCCATGATGAGATATTTATTTGTCCAGTGTTGTTAGCTAATAAAAGATAGAGTTAATTAACAGCCTAAATATATTCGAAGTTAGAATATGAGGGCATTATTTCATTTGTTTATTTAGGTCTTATAAATATCTAATCAATAAATAATAAAACGTACAGTAAAAAAAAGATATCAAATTCAGATTGGCTAATGTATTTGTAAACTTAGGAGTTAGGACGAATAGTCCCAATGTGAACCAATTATATTTATTTTGATTGCAAAATATAAATAAATGCTTTATTTATTCAAAACTTTGTCTCGAGTTGTTCTTATATGCATTCGTATCCTAGTTTCCACATTTCCCATATCTATTACAACATAAATGCACTACTTTATAAATTTGATAATGAACACACTTAAATCTGATAATATTGTTCTCGTGATACAAACATTTTATGAAATACTTTACCACATAATAAGCTTATGAAGAAGGTTGTAAACACACTTTATTATTTGGACAATGATGTGAGATTAAAAGGTACCCTGTTTCCTTCATTATCTAATTGCTACTTCAATGAAACATCATTCAACTCATTCCATTACTTTTTTTTTATTATAATAGTTATATGTTATTGTATAATAAAATTTTTTTAATCAAATTGTATTAAAGATTCCCTGAGATCTTATTTCTACATTCCAACTTAATATTAATTTAGCTATTTAAAATTAAGGCATACTAGATAGTAGAGTTATTTAATATCTTTTTATTTTCTTTTAAAGTATATTGTAGCTAATATAAGAGTGTATTTAGATGATGGAAGAGGTCAAATCTAAAGTATAGTTTATTGGCTTGAATGAATGAAACTTCATTGATTTCTATCATTTGGTTGATATATCTTATTTTAATGATCAATAGTATTTCTTCCGTCATTTATTTATATTCTATGTATTCTTGACTTTTTATAACCCTCCACTGAACTAAGCTATAAGTCAGGCATAGATAGAAGAGTGTCGATATTAATTGAAAGCAAAATAAAGTTGTTAATTTATTCTATTATTAATAGAATAGGTGCTCTGGGCATCTGTTCATACAATGTACAGAATCAATGTTAAATAGGGGGATTAAAAACTATATATACATACATACATTTTAAATGACAAACATTATCTCACATAAATATAAAAGTTAATGCATTTAAAATAGCACATTTTTCAATAATATTATTTTTCTTTCTTTTATTTTGCATTTTATGCGATTGGTTATCTTTTAAAAATAAAATAAAAACGTTAATACAAAATAAAGTTAAATGTCTAGAATAATAAAAAAAAAGCTTGCATAGTATATGAACTTGTTATTACTATTATTGTATTAAATCTAAGTTTTATTCTATTTGTTTATATAATTAAATATTTCATTCAACACACTTTCTACACAAGTGTCTAAGCAAATGGTGTTTAGATAAAATGGGTATCTTATATATAAATTCCCTATTTTGTCTGTTGTCTGATTTGTGAATGTATAAGCAGTTTGTTTGTAAGAATGTCAAGTACAAATTCACAATGAGGTGTATTTTTCAGTGAAAAAAAAAATGTTTCACCGTTAATAAATCATAATATTTTTATGGATCAATTTATGCAAAGGAATATTTTTTAAAGAATATGACAAGTGAAATATATTACAAAACAATGGTTGACAATACTTCTGGATTTTAAAATAGTATGGTATTGGAATTAAACTATTGGAAGAAAAAAAACCACTGAAAAATCAGTACATGCACTTTTAACTAGAACTGATTAGATATAGTATTTAAATCATAAAATAATATGATTACAGTTGATAAATTCATGTTTGAAATGTGATATTTAGTGATGAAAAAAATATGCTATAGTACCATATTACATTTAGTTTTGGTTAGCATATAATTAATGTCATGGAATTTGATATTGCATAGTTCATGATAATTCTGCCATTAAGGGTTGTATTGGCTAATTTAGAGGTTTAACTTTATTATAAGCATTTCAATTCAATTCAAGTAATTTCACAAAGCAAAAAACATAATGCAAACAATTATGATGTCCTTTCAAGTCAATAACATGTGTCACATTTATTTCTATAATATTATAATCTTTTGTTTAATTTCTAATATATCTTTAAAAATTGTTAGAGCAATCAATTATAAACAAAGATGCACTTTTTATAGGCAGGATAAATCTTGTTTATAATAATAGCAAAAATAAAAGATATAATAATCATAACAATATTAGATCTTTATTTTATCATGACCAAAATATTAATAGGTCATCAGTAAAAGTAAACAAATTGAATAAAATAATGAGACAAAACAGTTCTCCTCAATATATTTAAAACATTGCATACAAAATAATAAATTTAAACCAGTGTATTCCAATGTTGGTGGTACCATCCTCCAGTGGGTGGTGAAGATTTCTAGAGATTGGCATTCAGGTTGTCTAGTCTTTTCTCCAGATGCACTGATCATAGGCTTTAACTCACTCTCAAGCTGCTAATTTTTACATTATTTTGCCAGTTTTATGGTTATTTTATAAATTGTTTATGTGCAAGAATATATAAAAAGGGAAATAGTCAGAGTAATTGTAAATGTTTTGCACATTTTAATGCTTTTTTCCCTCTATTGTTTTCATAGTTTAACACAATTAATGCAATCTTGAATTTTCAAATTAAAAACATCTGGTTTTGGCTTAAAACTACTAGAAATATATGCACTCTAAACATGCTCTTTTTGCATCTTCGTTTATATCTTGCTTTCTAGTTTCAGAAAAGGTAGGTTTTATTTTTCTACAATAAAAATTAAAAAAATTACGATAATTTTTGTGATCAAGTAAATTGAACTTTTTTGTCTATCTCTCAGTTTTTTTATTGTTAAGGCAACTGTATTTGCCCTAAAAATTATATCAGAAAAAATACAAGCTTTTACTACTGTGCTTAGTGGAATTAATGTTATTGGGAGCCTGTGGTAAGTATTTATTTTTATATATATTTTAATTATTATTTGAATATATATTTTAATTATTATTTGAATTTATATTTAATAAAAAATATACAAAAAACAAATTATTGAACCAACATACATGCTGATCAAAAAATAGCTTGTGATTATGTAAATTTATATCGTGAATTATTTGCATTTTTTGGTATGATGTGGGCTTGTGTCCAGATGTCAAATATATGAATTAGGTGATATGAGACAAAGATGAACATATTTTGCAAATATTATGACCTGATTTAGATTTCTCTATAATGTCTTGTCTGTATTTTAATAATAATAAAAATAGGCAAATGCTAAAAGTAAACATTTTGACAGTATATAAACTTAAGCCAATTATACACTACTGTAATGTAAATTTCAAAGCTGCATATAAAATGCAAAGACAGGTGATAGTTGATGAAGCTATGACTAAATTTATGAACATAGTAGCATAAGCAATATGGGCCCTTGAAACCTATAAAAATACAATAAATAACACTACATCACATTGACTCTAAACTACTAACTTATATACATCAAGCTTAACTTTAATGAATTTAGTATTTCATTTACTTTATTATTTTATTATTTTATTTTGTATATAGAGACTATTTTAGTAGTAATTTTTAATAAATTACAAACATTATTGAATTCTTTATTATAATGTTCAAATTATACTAATTATTGATCAATATTAACTACTTATTATAAGAGATGTTATTAGGGATGACATATTCATTACAAACCTCTGTATGGAAATACATTTTGAAGGGTTGCTAGTTAAAATGAAAGATACTAATGTCTTTATTCTACAAAGTTATTAAGTGATGGATTACCTTAGATAAGTATTATTACATACCAATTTTTTAGAAATTTTATGATAAATCCAACTAATCTACTAACAAAATTATAATTTTAACATGTATGCATAACAATTTGAATTTAGGAAATAATATGAAAATAATTATTAGAAATATTAACTTTATTCTCTTTTTTATTACTTTGACTATCAATGACTATATTTTTTCAGATTAATTACATTCTTTGGTGGTCTATGTTTTAAACAATATATGTTATGTCAATTTTGAATAATACAAACTTAAGTTATGATAAAATTTGTGGCTTAACATAAATTTTTAAATATTCAATATGGATGCTTCACCAGAGAAAAGATTAATTAACAAGTTAAAAGGAATGCAGGTTTGTTTTGAATCTTTTGTAAAGATAAAAAAAGCTATTTCCATTGTATTAAAATTAGAAACTATATGTAAAATGGAACTCCTTGAGGAATTAAATAAGTCTCAGTGGAAAATGAAAGAAGTGAAAGTTAAAATAGTGTAAAAAGCTATATCAATTGTGTTATGATTAATTATCCAAGCAATTTGAGATAATGACTGTAATAGTGAAAGAGGTGTACTCAATTTGTATTGCTATAGGTGTGCTATAAAAGGTTTTCAGCAGGTGATGAGGGGATGTCTCTTCTGAGTTTATTGTTTTCCTTACTATGTTTTGTTTGATGGGCTGTTAAGCATTTGCTGAACTAAGAGTAATATTCTAGTTGTAAATCAGTGGAGAACTTTATGAAAGAAATCAGAGTTGAGCCTAGCTTCAAATTATAGTCTATCTAGAATTGCATGATTGACTCTTGGTTGACTGGTGTCATTATTATAAAGATTTCTAAAGAAGGCTGAGAAATATAAAAATGCCTACATTTTATCATTAAAATGTCAATTAAGTAAATTCCCAATGTTAGTGCACCAGTCAGACTCCTATGCTGCTGTCATGTAGCCACAGATGCTAGCTGATGATGATGAACACCTTAATGCCTAGATTTTGTTGTGAAGAAGGGAAGCCCTCACTGCCTTGTTGTCATGGTTTATAGTGCAATTAAAAGTTACTAAGTCCAGACATGGTGAATGGAAAGAAACAAGAAAGAAGTCAGATAGTAGAATTTTTATATATAATTATTATCATTATGTATTGTTGAAGAAAGCTGCTAAATATGAAAAGTATAGAACAATAAGATTGTTGTCTCATGCTTCTAAAGTTTTATTGAGGATTTTAACTCAAAGGATTTATGGGAAGTTAGATTATTATATTGGTGAAGAACAGTTTGGTTTTTGGAAAGGGAAAATCACAAGACATGCTATTGATATTGTTAGGACAATTGCAGAATGTTATATTGAAAAAGATAAAGGAATTAGTATATGTATTGTGGATTTAGAAAAAGGCATTTGATAGAGTAGTCTGGAATAAAACTGATTTCTATCCTTTCCAAAATACTTCTTTATCTTTTAAAAGGCAATTGATTTGGACTATGTATAATGGTCAAAGGATAAGAGTTAGATTTGGAAGTAATGAGGCTGATGAAGTGAATATAAAAAATGGAGTTAGGCAAGGATGTAATATATCACCTGTTCTGTTTAATATTTATTTAGAAGATATGCTAAATAATTGGACTGGGGAAGAGCAAATGTTGGAGTGGGAACCATAAAGTGTATAAGATATGCAGATGATATGGCTCTTATTGCTGAGGAGGAAAAGGGTCTTCAGAATATGTTGAATAAATTGAAAGAAGCATGTATGACATATGGACTGAAGATTAATATTGAAAAGAGTATGTGCTTATGGATAGGGAGAGAGAGATGCAAAAAGTTTGCAAATTAAAATCCATGATGACATGGTCCAACAGATGAAGAGATGTTGATATTTAGGTAGTTGGTGAGTGAGGATGGAAGAAGTGAAGATGAAGCTGAAAAATGAATAGCATTGGCAAAGGATTCATTTGTGAAGAGAAAGAAGATATTTTGTGGACTTTTGAAAAAAGAATTAAGGAATAGTTTAATTAAATGTTATGTGTGGAGTGTATTAATGTATGGTTGTGAGGCATGGACATTGAATAATAGAATTAAAAAATGGTTGGAAGCTTTTGAGATGTGGACATGGAGAAAAATGGAAAAAATCAGTTGGATGAGAAAAATAACAAATGAAGAAGTTTTGAAAAGAGTAAATGAGCAAAGAAGATTGATTGAGAATATCATAGAAAAAAAACTGGATTGTACATATATTGAGAATAGATTATAGTTTAATAAAATATGTTTTGGAAGGAATGTTGAGTAAAAATAAAAAGTAAGAACAGAAGATATTAACATTATTAGATGATATAAAAGATAGGAAATGAAGAAATGGGCAAGGAAGAGAATGGCATGTAAGAATTGATGACTTGATGTAGTGACTATTCTCTGGACATGTCTATTGAACAAAATACTATTGCTTGATGTCTTGTTGCTATAAATTTTGCTGTATTTTTTTTTATTATTTGTTTTGTTTTTTGTTTCTCTATAAATTATTATTTCATTTTCCTACTTTAAAACAGTTCTACCAAATTAATTTCTGGAATGCTTGTGTGTATGCCAAATATATTTATAAAAGACATATTTTGCGGGTTCATTGGTGTTAAAAAATTTAAATATTGATATACTGACGTTTCGACTTGATCACACAAGTCGTCCACTGGATGATAAAGTCTAAATGACGGTATATCAATATTTAAATTTTTTAACACGGATGAACCCGCAAAATATGTCTTTTATATATGCAACCCGTGGAAATCTTTGTATCAACATATATATATATATATATATATTTGTCGTTGTTGTTGTTTGCTTTTAACACACTGTTCTATTTGAGAAAAGAGAAACTAACTTACTTTAAGTGAAATTATTATTATTATTTTTATATTTTCTGTATGTGAGTATTTAAAATTTATTGTGGTTTGGTTTTTTGTTTGTTTGTTTTGTTGGCAGTGGTATTATTTTTAAAAGTATTTTTTCTTCTAGGAATTTACACATAAAGTTTAGGTTTAGGTTCAGTCTTTCAAAGATATACCGCCTAAAACTTCATGATACCAATTAGAAGGGTATTCGAGTTTTGGATAGGGAGAAATCAGGAAATATAATAATTTTTGGTTTGATTTTATTCATTTAAACTTAAATATAATAATTTTAAATTTGTTTTTTTTTTCTTGTTACTTGTATTGAGTTTATGTTGATGCCTTATTCCAATGCATGAGATAGACATCGTGTTATATCTTTTGTATATTGTACGAGTTACGCGGTAGGCATCATTTGGTACAGAATCATTAGTTGCTATTTACATCAAAAATATCAAACAGATTGAACGCGGAAAACTGTTATATTTAGGGGGGAGGGGCATTAGAAATGTTATGTCTTGCAAAGAGGGCTCTGGCCTGAAAAAGTTTGAGAACCTATGATCTAGACAGTAATCTTTGTTTACATTAAGCAATTGTTTATATTTCATAAAAATACAGAAAGCCACTCTGCACTTACAAATATATCTAAGATAATATTCTAGTGCATATCGCTAACTGAAAATTAAAAAAACAAAATGTTTGAGCTGTGCTGCTTGAAATCGAGAATTTATATTTTTCACAGAGAGAGTTGCTGGAAAAACTTAATGTTTGAAAAGTTGATTTGAATATTATATATATATATATATATATTGAAGCGGAATCTGAGATTCAGATTGCGCTTCACAGCCCACTTCCAATCTTCCGCTACCAACCTAAATTCAAACCCTATTCTTGCATATATATTCCACTCACTAACACATTTGTTTGTATCTTTTAGTTTGAGTATTATTAACTAACATATGTATTAACGAAGATATTGGCAGAAATATCTGAATTTAAACATGCAAAATAAAATTAATAAATGTAGCGTCTGAAAATTCGTATACGCAATAGGGAATCGGGGATTAATTATAACGGACTTATAATATCAAAATATATTATAATTTCTGTATTAATTTGTTTTATAAAAGTTATAATAATTGTTTGTTAATTGCAGCTCAGATATCTACTGATATTGTAGAGACAAAGGTACTGAGTAAATATTTAGTGGAAAAGTTTGTTACATGTAAGTTTATAAAATTGTGTTTTAAATTATTTTTTGTCATTAAACTATACTTTTCTTTTAAATCCAATATGGAAGATGCGATTGTAAGTAGTCAAAATTAGTTAAAGGTGAGAAGCGTAATCTTGTATAATATTCTAACATAACTTTAATTAAAAGTTTCTCTAAAATCAAAATTAGAAACTAAACTTAATTGATTTACTTTTGTTACAAACATTTTCTTTTATCAAAATTAATTAAAGTTTGAACACTTATCTAACAATGGCATTTTCCATCACAATGGGTAAAAGCTTGTATACGAATTCTTTAGGAAATTAGATTGCAATGACCAATCAGAAAGGGATTCCAAAAATACCAAGGCATGGAATAATTACAAATTATTTTGAGGAAAGTAAGTAAGACAGTCAAGGAGAACAGAGACCAAGAAAATTTGCGTTGGTTATTTTCAATGTGTACTGAGTAAATCTAAATCGCCTTTCTCGCCATTCGAGATGGCTTTCCCTGAAATCTGTGCCCTGGATCCCGATACTCATAGACTATACTGATATGCCTGTTCGTTAAATCATAAAATTACTACCTGCCTGAATAACTGCTTAACAAACTAGATCTAGTTCTCCGAGGGAATCCGAAATCATCAAAAGAACAGCCAAGTTTGTACAGAGGTAACAATTTCAAATGCTGCTAGACTCTTAAAGTTAGCGTGAATAATTTTAACTCTCACCTATCTATTTCTTTAAACATTTTGTAAAGCTTTTATTTGTAAAATTTAATATTAGTTATGAATCAATTTGTAAAATTCTTACCTTTTTGTTAATTGTAACTCGTTCTCTCTATATATAGCTTAGCTGTAATCTCTCCCACATTAACCCTCTCATGAATAATTGTTAATTCTTAATTTCACGTCTAAGCGGCAATCCTTTATTTTCATTATTATATTTTATACTTTCAGATACTAAATTATATGTCGATAATTTCCCCCCAGAATCGCAAATGCTTACGCTATCTCTTTTAATAAAAGAAAACCCTCCTTACTTTTAGAGGGTAATTAATCTAGTATATTTTAAAAAACTTGTTATTCTTAGTATAGCGGGTGCCTGCCAGTCTGGGGAATTAAAATCAGAATTTGATAATTACTGTCCAGTGTTATTTTAGAAAAAATAAGTAAAAATCTATTTTCGTAGAAATGTTTTTTTTTTTGGTTAATTAAATAATAGCGCTAACTTCTAAAATCTGCAATTAGATTTATATGAATTAAATTAATACTACTTTCTTGAAATCAATAGCCACCGCCGACTTTATATATATTTAATAATATGAAAAGTATTTATTTATAAAAGCATTCAAAACCAAAGATTTATATTATTTATCCGTTGTGGAAAGTTTATGTGTAGTTTAAAGTAATACATAAGGGGGGGGGTCCTTTAGTTCTATGAGCTATATTATATTAGCATTAAATGTAATCCTTCCATATCCACGTAGTAATCAAATCATACCGGTACGCTGGATTTTTATTAATAAAGATAGGCGATAATTCTTTATTTCTTAGTTAAATATATATATATATTTATATTAATGCAAGCGTTACGTGTATACCGGCCTTTCGTTATATATATACTTTTGTGCTTCGTTCATTTTTACTTCCAATACCAAGGACAAGGTTTGGCAAACCTCTTTGGATTTCTTCCGCGCGAGATATTATGGCATAGGGTTCGCTCTGGCAAAAGTCCAGCCTATGGCAATTCCATAAAGCGCATTCTTAGTTGTTTATGACCCGACCCTGCCGACGTTTGCAGAGAGTCGCATTTCTTTAACGGTGAATTGAAGCGTCTTCTTAGATCTTAGAATAGATCGTTCCATTGCCCTCATACACGTACCACTCTCCCATATTTTGTTCTTGTTAAAAGCCTATTAATTCTCCTAAACCGTACTGTTATGATTATACTACATGGATTGCCATGTTTTAATATATATTACATTCACACTTTCAGATACGACACTTCTGCCATTATTATTATTTCCCAAATTAGCTTCCCACACACACATTCTTATATAGCAAATGCAAGTATTAATTAAATAAAATTACCCGTATCATCCAACTTAATAAACTTACATATTGGTATGAATGCTGTTATTTTAGTACTGGTGGATTCAAATAATTTTCAGATACCGTAGTCTAGCGCTCTTATTAAAAATCTTATGTATCCCAGTCAACCGATAAATTATTGACATATAAATAGCCACAATAGAATAAAGCCATGAATTATTTGTTATTGATGATTAAATATGTTCATTGTATAGTATTGTAAGGGAGGTTAATGTTGTCCGAGGGAGATAAACACCCATTTTATTTACATTGTAACACCAATAACGTTTGCAATTATATATATAATCCAAGTTAATTTTTCCCCCGGGTATGGACGCCTGCCTTGGGGCTATTAATTACTTTTACACCCTGCAGAACCCGGAATAATAGATGTTAGTATACTATATATAATGTTTATTCTCTAAATAATAAAAATATATGTGTAAATTTTTTTTCTTGGTTTGTACACCCAGTTCAGATGATGTCCTTTTTAAATATTATACACACTATGTACAAGTCATTACTAGTATGCATATGGTTTTCCCAATAATGTCAATCATATATGTAGATTTTTTTTTTTCCATAAACAATATTCAGTATATATGTGATATTTTGTTCTGCTTCCATAAATAATGTTTTAAATATATATGTACACTTTCTTGGGGTGGTGAAAGAAAAGTAGTGGCAGCTTTTAAATACTTTCACACCCATAGTATGTGATATTTTGTTCTTCTTCCATAAATAATGTTTTAAATATATATGTACACTTTCTTGGGGTGGTGAAAGAAAAGTAGTGGCAGCTTTTAAATACTTTCACACCCATAGTATGTGATATTTTGTTCTTCCATAAATAATGTTTTAAATATATATGTACACTTTCTTGGGGTGGTGAAAGAAAAGTAGTGGCAGCTTTTAAATACTTTCACACCCATAGTATGTAAAAAAGATATGTGCTTCAAATAGTAATGACATCTTTAATTACTTTATGATATTATACATCTGAACTGCTGTACAGCTGTCATAAATAAAAATATGTGTTTATAAAAATGTACAATCATCTAGTAAAAGTGTTGTAACAATCTACTCCTCTTGACTGGTGCCCGGTAGTAATACCATTATAAATTTTGTCATCAGGTGGTAGATTGAATAAAAAAAAAATATTAGAAACAATGATTCCAAAATTTAACAAGTTATATAGAGAGCATTATTTGTACTCAACTATTGTACTCAACTATGTACTCAACTATGTAATGTACTCAACTATGTAAAGCAAGTGTTGATAATTTTAATATGAAGTAATACAATTTTAAGTATGTTTCAGGTGCAAAGGAACAACCAAACTTAAAGACCCAGCAAAAACACTGAAGAATGAACAAGAATAGATTACGTAACAATATGATGTTTGAACATATATATATATATATATATGTATATATATATATATATTGTAAATGTTGGATCTAGAAGTTAATAATGCAAAAGGCAGGCATGGTAGAACCCTAAATATAATAAATCAGGTATAGATTGGGTACAGGTATGGGGGAGCAGAACAAGGGGGAGACTGTTGAGAATGGGGGACAGGTGTATCAGGCCATAAATAAATAAAAATAAACAGAAAACCATAAGTGAGCATTTTTGTGTCTTAAATAAATAAAAAAAAATATATAAATAAAATACACATATATCTATCTATATTTGAGCTTAGCAGAATGGAGAAAGAATAAGAGAAAACTGATGAGAGCAAGAACATCAGGAAGTTGTAACCATGGAATCTGTGAAAGTCCACACAGAACCAGATATAAACCTACAAACATTGTTGATGGATATGTTCACTAACATGAAAAAAAAATTCGAAGCCAAGCATAATGAGATGAAGGAGTGGATGTCATCACTGTGTAAGGAAATGAACAGTAATATATTAAAGCAAATAGATGAGGTGCGAGCAGACTGCAGGAGAGGCTACGAAAAGGTTCATACTGAAGTCGAAGGGTTCATGGAGGAGCATAAAGAAGAAACTAAAACTATAGTATCCAAAATGACTGGAGAGTTAATGATGACACGAAGTGTGATAGACCAGCAAGAAGCTGCCCACCACATAGCTATAAGTCAAATAAATGAACATTTGGGTGATGAACTGAAATGTCATGAAGAACAAGAGAGGATCATTTTAAATGAGCGGGAAACACAGACGGAGTTTCAAGACCAGCTAAAGGAACTGAGAGGTCAAATTGATAAACTAAAAAGCAGCGCAGTGAAAATTTCAGAGTTCAAACCTGACGCATTAGGACCAGTACAGGAACACCACATTGATAGGACATCAAATGTTATGCCCATAGGACAGATCTCAAATGCACAAGCCTACATGGCGAAGTTCATCCAAGTGAAAACATTCAAAGGGGATGCTGGACAAAATCCGAAAGTGCATATTGAGAGTCTTCAAGAATTGTTTCGATTCCAACAGATCTCAGCACCGGATCAAGTAGCTTTGGCAATTCACTATCTCAATGGATATGCAAAATCATGGTGGGAAAGCCATGAAGACAAGCCACTGAATTTTGAACAGTATGCAGCAGCTCTGTTAAGGACCTTCTGGAGCGAGGAGCACCAGGACGGCATTTATCATTCGGTTTTAAAAGAAATGTATGGATCGGCCAACAAGGAAACACACACACAGTTTTTTTTTAGGCAAGTGGCACGTCTCCGGTCTCTGACGGCATTCCCATTTACAGAGACCCAGATTATCCGTGCAATACAACAAAATATGCCACCATACATACAACAAATGATGGTTGGATGCCGAATAAGGAGAATTGAGGAAATGGCACAATTCCTCACCACCATTGACTACACGCCCATCAACAAAGAACCTCATGAAAGAATACGGAAAGTTGAGCCAGCTAGAAACCAAGCAACCTCTCATGATCAACCTAACTTCTGGCGGGGTGACCAAACCCTCAATAAAAAGCCATTTGAACCTCCTGATCGGGGAAAATATTAAAAATAAGACAGAACAATAAATCACAGATGGATAGATAAGGAATTTGAACCACGTTTTTAAAAAAAGAAAATATGAATATAGTTTTGCACTCAGTGATAGATAGGTCAAAATTTTTTTTAGCATATAGCAGCAAAAAAAAAAAATGGGGCTAGCATTAGTTTGATAATTTTTTTTATATATATATAAATAAATGATGTACTCCTTTCAAACCAGGTTGTTCTTTTGTCACCGGAACCGCAAGTAAGATATTTTTTTTTTTTACATTTTTTTTTATCAATTGTAAGTCCAGGAAAATGAAGCGGAATCTGAGATTCAGATTGCGCTTCACAGCCCACTTCCAATCTTCCGCTACCAACCTAAATTCAAACCCTATGCTTGCATATATATTCCACTCACTAACACATTTGTTTGTATCCTTTTGTTTGAGTTATATTAACTAACATATTTATTAACGAAGATATTGGCATAAATATCTGAATTTAAACATGCAAAATAAAATTAATAAATGTAGCGTCTGAAAATTCGTATACGCAATAGGGAATGGGGGACTAATTATAACGGACTTATAATATCAAAATATATTATAATTTCTGTATTAATTTGTTTTATAAAAGTTATAATAATTGTTTGTTAATTGCAGCTCAGATATCTACTGATATTGTAGAGACAAAGGTACTGAGTAAATATTTAGTGGAAAAGTTCGTTATATGTAAGTTTATAAAATTGTGTTTTTAAATTATTTTTTGTCATTAAACTATACTTTTCTTTTAAATCCAATATGGAAGATGCGATTGTAATTAGTCAAAATTAGTTAAAGGGAACATAACTTTAATTAAAAGTTTCTCTAAAATCAAAATTAGAAACTAAACTTAATTGATTTACTTTTGTTACAAACATTTTCTTTTATCAAAATTAATTAAAGTTTGAATACTTATCTAACAATGGCATTTTCCATCACAATGGGTAAAAGCTTGTATACGAATTCTTTAGGAAATTAGATTGCAATGACCAATCAGAAAGGGATTCCCAAAATACCAAGGCATGGGATAATTACAAATTATTTTGAGGAGAGTAAGTAAGACAGTCAATGATAGCAGACCAAGAAAATTTGCGTTGGTTATTTTCAATGTGTACTGAGTAAATCTAAATCGCCTTTCTCACCATTCGAGATGGCTTTCCCTGAAATCTGTGCCCTGGATCCCATTACTCATAGACTATACTGATATGCCTGTTCGTTAAATCATAAAATTACTATCTGCCTGAATAACTGCTTAACAAACAAGATCTAGTTCTCCAAGGGAATCTGAAATCATCAAAAGAACAGCCAAGTTTGTACAGAGGTAACAATTTCAAATGCTGCTAGACTTTTAAAGTTAGCGTGAATAATTTTAACTCTCACCTATCTATTTCTTTAAACATTTGGTAAAGCTTTTATTTGTAAAATTTAATATTAGTTATGAATCAATTTGTAAAATTCTTACCTTTTTGTTAATTGTAACTCGTTCTCTCTCTATATAACTTAGCTGTAATCTCTCCCACATTAAACCTCTCATGAATAATTGTTAATTCTTAATTTCATGTCTAAGCGGCAATACTTTATTTTCATTATTATATTTTATACTTTCAGATACTAAATTATATGTTGATAATTTCCCCCCAGAATCGCAAATGCTTACGCTATCTCTTTTAATAAAAGAAAACCCTCCTTACTTTTAGAGGGTAATTAATCTAGTATATTTTAAAAAATTGTTATTCTTAGTATAGCGGGTGCCTGCCAGTCTGGGGAATTAAAATCAGAATTTGATAATTACTGTCCAGTGTTATTTTAGAAAAAAATAAGTAAAAATCTATTTTCGTAGAAATGTTTTTTTTTTTGGTTAATTAAATAATAGCGCTAACTTTTAAAATCTGCAATTAGATTTATATGAATTAAATTAATACTACTTTCTTGAAATCAATAGCCACCACCGACTTTATATATATTTAATAATATGAAAAGTATTTATTTATAAAAGCATTCAAAACCAAAGATTTATATTATTTATCCGTTGTGGAAAGTTTATGTGTAGTTTAAAGTAATACATAAGGGGGGGGAGTCCTTTAGTTCTATGAGCTATATTATATTAGCATTAAATTTTATCCTTCTATATCCACGTAGTAATCAAATCATACCGATACGCTGGATTTTTTATTAATAAAGATAGGTGATAATTCTTTATTTCTTAGTTAAATATATATATATTTATATTAATGCAAGCATTACGTGTATACCGGCCTTTCGTTATATATATACTTTTGTGCTTCGTTCATTTTTACTTCCAATACCAAGGACAAGGTTTGGCAAACCTCTTTGGATTTCTTCCGCGCAAGATATTATGGCATAGGGTTCGCTCTGGCAAAAGTCCAGCCTATGGCAATTCCATAAAGCGCATTCTTAGTTGTTTATGGCCCGACCCTGCCGATGTTTGCAGAGAGTCGCATTTCTTTAACGGTGAATTGAAGCGTCTTCTTAGATCTTAGAATAGGTTGTTCCATTGCCCTCATACACGTACGCTCTCCCATATTTTGTTCTTGTTAAAAGCCTATTAATTCTCCTAAACCGTACTGTTATGATTATACTACATGGATTGCCATTTTTTAATATATATTACATTCACACTTTCAGATACGACACTTCTGCCATTATTATTATTTCCCAAATTAGCTTCCCACACACACATTCTTATATAGCAAATGCAAGTATTAATTAAATAAAATTACCCTTATCATCCAACTTAATAAACTTACGTATTGGTATGAATGCTGTTATTTTAGTACTGGTGGATTCAAATAATTTTCAGATACCGTAGTCTAGCGCTCTTATTAAAAATCTTATGTATCCCAGTCAACCGATAAATTATTGACATATAAATAGCCGCAATAGAATAAAGCCATGAATTATTTGTTATTGATGATTAAATATGTTCATTGTATAGTATTGTAAGGGAGGTTAATGTTGCCCAAGGGAGATAAACACCCATTTTATTTACTTTGTAACACCAATAACGTTTGCAATCATATATACTTCAAGTTGATTTAATAAATTTTATATCTTTCTAAATATCTAAGTCATTGTTTCATTCATTGAATAGAAATAATTTTGATGAAATCTAACAAGGTTTCACTTACTAGATGATTGAAAATCGCTAATTATAATATCCTAGACATGAACCAAGTTCGAATAAGAGTCTTTTTGTGTCACAACTTTGTGATGCTGGCGGGGTAGGAATAAATTAGATCAGTATCATTGGAATTGTTGCTCATAAGTGGGTAG
>JAQFVV010001432.1:0-70615 GCA_028023455.1 Epiperipatus broadwayi
AAACAATCATTTACAAAAAAAAAATTGCTACAAAGATCGATATCTGATTAAACAGATTTCCTCTTTTAACAAAAAATTGTACAAAAAAAATAATTTGACAGATTTAATACTTCCTTTTCTTTCAATATTTAGGAAATGTAAATTTTTGTATGTAATGTACACACATCCTTCATTCTTTCAAATCATTCATAAACTAACCTTAAATAATATGATTGCTAGCTTAGTAATTATAACCCAATTATTTAATTAAGTCTGTAACTTTTAAATCCCACTTATAATTAAAGAAAAGCAAAATAGAAGTATAGAATAAAATGTTAAAATTGATCAAGCATAGCTTAGTTTTAAAGAAAGTTAAAAATGTTGAATATTTGAAATATAAACAATTAAATAATTTACACATACATTGCCTATATGTATGCATTATAACTTTGTTTTTAAAAAAAAAAATTAAATATTAAATAGTTTAAATGTGTGTATTACCTTTCTATCAACACACAAACAAGTAAAGCATGTAATTGTTGACCCATTCTTTCTCTGTTTAAAGCTTTTAGAACTGGACCTTGTAGGGTTTGAACTTGGATGCCCTACAGCTTCTTTTATGGTTATATAAAAATGTGATGATTTTTGGTTTACCTTTTCTACATGCACATTACTATAAATTTAGCTAGTGACTAAATTGTAATGGCACAATATATATATATAATGTTTTCACGATTATATGATGTAGATAAAACAATATTTTTGGGTATGAACTGTGTATTATTTTGCATTACAATTCGATATTTCGATGGACTAGCAATCGCCATTATCAAGGCTAACTTTTGAAAGAACAATCGTTAGATCTCAAAGAATAACGTGACTCAGTGCAAGAAGAGAAGTGAGATCCAACTTGAAGTAGTTCAGCATTCACAATATGAGGCTTATCAAAATGTTTATTTTCCTCAATTTTTTCACCTATTAATTTCAAGTTAATATTAGATAAAATGATACATTTCCATATAACAGGAATATGTTTTGCTTTGTCAGCCCTATTTAAACCAATAGGTCTCTTTAATATTTCAATTGACTCTTTCATGGTTTTTAAATCATATCTTTCCAAATTAGCAAGTATTTTTGTATTGTCAAAATCAGGTTTGTGACCAATTTCTAAAAAATGGGAAGTAAAAACTGAAGTGCTAATTTTTTGATTAAAAGCATTTCTATGTTCGTTAATTCTGACATTTATTCATCTATTATACGGACCCACATAGTTTCTTGAGCATTGCAAACATATATATATATATATATATATGCACAGGTCATTTGTGAATTAAAAAGGAATGAGATAAATATTGACATAGTAACACTAGCATAAGTTACGTGATATTATTAGGACATAACATCATATTAATAAGTTATTCCAACTCACCAAGATATATTATCTGGAATACATTCATCATTATAAATATTATTGTAGGACATCTATTCTTGGAGTTGTTTCCCTAACATTTATTATTAAATTAATGTGGATACCCTGAAAAATCTCCATTGAGCTATATATAAACTAACCATTAGTAAATGTAAGTAGGGAATGAATCCATCTATGCTTTATCTTTGATTGTGTATATGTATATACATATCATTTATTGACATACTACATACAAAGCATTATTTATATATACTAACATAACTTTAAACATTTATAAGCTTTTCTGAAATCACTGTAACTTATCAGGGTAAAGGCTGTACCTCAACCTTTAAATATCAAATTAATCTTCAGTTCATAGATGTAAATATAACTTTTTGATATTTACAGTTTTTTAAATATGAGATTCAGACTTTCCCTCTATTAAGTTGTAGTGATTTAATTATAATTGTTATAAAATTATGTTATGTTATATATATATATATATATGTGTGTGTAAATCACACATTACATATAGTACATCAGTAAATGGCATGCTTATATACAATAAGATAGGTATAGGTGGGGTCATACTATATTTACACTTGCTGATAGTTATTTTACATATCATTTTCTGGAGGTTGCATTAATTTTATTTATATTTGACCTATTAAAAAAGTTATATTAACATATGTAATCGTAAAAAAAAACTTTTTTTTCCAAGCTTTTTTTTCTTTATATTATCTTTTTTTAAGTAACTGTGGTTATTCATATTTTTTCTTCCTATTTATTTACTTAGACCCCTTAAAGAAAGCTTTCACTTTCTGTTTGTGTCACATGTTGTGATATTGTTGTTCATTAATTCACAAAATATATTTTAAAAAGCATATCTTAACTTGCATGCTTATATTGGTATTATGAAGATTAGATGCTATTTGTTCTATGAATAAGATGTTTGGGTGCCAGTTTTTATGCCAAATATGTATTGTTACTTTTATGTTGATAAACATGAAGCACATTTTAATTAGTAATAGCATTTGTATTATTACTATTAAATCATGAATTTATTAAAACTAGCTGAACACATGTGTAAATTTTTGATTTATCATCTGTCTTTACAGTTTTATTATCACTATTAAATTTTATCTTTAATGATTTTGACATGATAAGAAACCATACTAATCATATTATCACTATTTAATATCACCTTATAAGAATTAATGCATTAATAGATATATGAGCTTGAAAGATAAAAGGGTAATCCAGTATTTACCTTGCTATGATGTTGTTAGCCTGAAGGCATACAACTGTAATTATCCAATCTTTGCATCGTCGGAAGAACACATGAAACGTTGTCATGGCAATGAAGACACTGATATGACTAATTCGAGAGATTTGATTTTTTCATCCACAAGATTTTTTTTGACCCGCAAGATTTAAAAGTGGATTTCTTCCTATTTGTTGCATCGTTTTTTTCAGTGCAGCAGCGTTTTTTTCAGTGATTTCATTTTCAGTGTTTAATTCTTCAACCGCCTCTTACGAGGCATTTCATCGACATCTGATGTCACTCTAACTCTGCTAGTTCTTATGCTAAAATATTCGTTTGACAGGTATTGATTAGGTTTTTAAAAGTTCTGTAAGATGGTGCCCTCTTCCGAATTATTTTACAAGTAAAAAATCAAAAAAAACACATTTTAAACTAAACAAAGAAAGAACCTTGTCAGTGATTTGCTGTCAGCCGACTCTCAGCTGAAAAAGACATTCTGATTGGCTGGAAAGAACAAAGAAACTGCCTGATCAAAGAAAATAAAGAAAAACGCTGAGATTTTCATTTCGAATGCAATTTAAGTATTAAAAAAATATAATTTGAGAAATTAAACTAGTTTTTTAAAAAATATACCAAAAAAACAAAATTATTTTCGAAAAATATTGAAGATTTTAGTAAAAATATTTAAGATTTAGCAAAAAAAATCTTAACTTTTCCAGAACGTAAAATTGAAAAAAAGTGTTTGTGTCAGCACTTTTTTGTTTAGACATTCGCTTTATATTTGCCAAAATTGAATATATTTTATAATAAATAAATAGCAATTTATTTTTGAAAGAACTTTCATTCTCTTTCATAACCTGAAAAATTAGTAATATACTTTTTATAAATGTATCTGAGTTGAATTTAATATTATAGGTGAATATGTTTTAACAATAGGCTTTGTCTTCAGTTTGTGAGTTGGCCAATTAAAAGATTTGATTTTTACCTCATACAACCAATAATATAATTAGCGGTTTAAGGGTTAATAGTTCAGTAACTTTTTACCATTTTTTTAAAAGAAATCATTACTTTCTCAACAATTGTAAGTAATTTACATGTTATTTCTTCTATGATATTAAGTGGATGTATTTTATATTTTATTAATTTTCCGGATTTTCCATTTTTAGACATCAATTTAGAAATGGCTAATATTGAAACAAGAGATCTGAAGTTGTGGGATCTCCCAAAATGTGAAGAAAAGGCAATAGCTTTCTTCCAACAAGAAGGAGTTTTACACCGCGTGAAATTGTGCAAAAATTGCCATGAGATGAAGAAGTACATCCATGGTACTGAAAAACAGTGGCAGTGCAATTTGAAAGATTGTCTGAAAAAACTCCCATAAGAAAAGGCACGTGGTTTGAAGGCTCCAGAATATCCTTCGTAACGGCTCTCCATTTTATATATTGTTGGTCCAGAGAATTAACATCTATCCTATTTTGTGCTGACCAGTTAGAAATGGTGGACAAGACTGTGATTGACTGGAACAACTATCTCCATGAAGTATGTGCATGGAAGCTGTTACATAATGAAAGGCGGAAAATCGGAGGTCCTAACACAATTGTGGAAATAGACAAAACTCTATTCTCCAAATGTAAGAACAATGCCAGCAGAGTACTTCCACAGCAATGGGTATTTGGCGGTATCTGCAGAGAAACCGATGACTGTTTTATAATAGCTGTTGCAGATAGAAGTGCGTCCAGTCTCATGCAAGCCATTTTGGAGAATGTGCACCAAGCCACTACTATTTATAGTGATTGCTGGAAAGGATATAAAACAGAAGAATTGGAGCTAGCTGAATATGAGCACCATCGAGTGAACCACACATATAATTTTGTAGACCCGACAACTGGCGTTCACACGCAAAATATTGAAAGGTTGTGGGGTTTAGTCAAATGGAGGAATAAGAAGCACAGAGGAACTGCATGTCAACACTTAGACTCCTATTTGACAGAGTTTATGCGGAGGCATACCCACAAAGATGGTCATTTTGGTGCAAATCTACAACATATAAGCCAGTTCAGTCCACCGCAGTAATCGTTATTTGGGTAAGTACGCATTTTGTTGTGATATTCATCTTTTATTTTCCTTATAAATTACAGTAGTTTTTATTCGTAGTTATTTCCACTAAAAAAAAATTCATACATTTATGTAGTACTTTTAAGATGACTGAATTATGATTAATTATGATTTGTAGACTCACAGTTTTCACTTTATGATGTGTTTTTTTAAAAAAGACAAAATTATTTGAATACTTGCAGAATTATTACTTCTGGACTCGCACTTTATGACACGTTTTTTAAAGAAGACAAAATTAACATTTGTAGACTCGCAGTTATTTGTAGATTCGCAGTTTTCCTTTATGATAGGTTTTTTTAAATTTATATAGTACTTTTAAGATGACACTAATTTTGTAGTGATATTTATCTTACATTTTCCTATTTTCTATTTTGCGTTTATTTATCTTACATTTTCCTATTTTCTATTTTGCGTTTATTTATCTTACATTTTCCTATTTTCTATTTTGCGTTTATTTATCTTACATTTTCCTATTTTCTATTTTGCGTTTTTTAAAAAAGACAAAATTAATATTTGTAGACTCGCAGTTTTCACTTTATGATAGGTTTTTTTAAGACGACAAAATTATTATTTGAATACTTGCAGAATTATTACTTCTGGACTCACACTTTATACATTTTTTATAAAAGACAAAATTAATATTTGTAGACTTGCAGTTTTCACTTTATGATAGGTTTTTTTAAGACGACAAAATTATTATTTGAATACTTGCAGAATTATGGACTCGCACTTTATACGTTTTTTAAAAAAGACAAAATTAATATTTGTAGACTCGCAATTTTCACTTTATGATGGGTTTTTTTAAGATGACAAAATTATTATTTGAATACTTGCAGAATTATTACTTCTGGACTCACACTTTATATGTTTTTTAAAAAAGACAAAATTAATATTTGTAGACGTGCAGTTTTCACTTTATGATAGGTTTTTTTAAGATGACAAAATTATTATTTGAATACTTGCAGAATTATTACTTCAGGACTCACACTTTATGATACATTTTTTAAAAAAGAAAATTAATATTTGTAGACTCGCAATTATTTGTAGATTCGCAGTTTTCACTTTATGATAAGTTTTTTAAAATTTATATAGTACTTTTAACATGACTTATTAATTTTGTAGTGATATTTATCTTACATTTTCCTATTTTGCGTCCAATTTTAGTTAATTATTCATGATGCTTATATTACTTTTAACTTTTTTTTTTTGCCGCATATCACTCTATTTTGTGTCCTATTTATTAATTTTTTTTTCAGGATTTGTGGACTCGCAGTTTTTACTTATTAATTTTGTAGTGATATTTATCTTACATTTTCCTATTTTGCCTCCAATTTTAGTTAATTATTCATGATGTATATATTACTTTTAACCTTTTTTTGCTGCATATTACTATTTTGTGTCCTATTTATTAATTTTTTTTTTCAGGATTTGTGGACTCGCAGTTTTTACTTATTAATTTTGTAGTGATATTTATCTTACATTTTCCTATTTTGCGTCCAATTTTAGTTAATTATTCATGATGTATATATTAGTTTTAACCTTTTTTTGTTGCATATCACTATTTTGTGTCCTATTTATTAATTTTTTTTTTTTCAGGATTTGTGGACTCACAGTTTTTACTTATTAATTTTGTAGTGATATTTATCTTACATTTTCCTATTTTGCGTCCAATTTTAGTTAATTATTCATGATGTATATATTATTTTTAATCTTTTTTTGCTGCATATCACTCTATTTTGTGTCCTATTTATTAATTTTACCATTTTTTTTTTCAGGATGGACGCCGCTGGCATTATTCTGTACCACGTGCCTTTTTCTCCATTTTGACCTCATGACCCTGTATCACATGCCTTTCCCCCGCTCTTTGTTTCTATGATGACATTACCCTGAGGGCATCCTATTCTAATCTAGCGATCTTTGATGTAACGTCACCATGTGATATGCCAAAAAATTTAGCGATTACATTTGTCCGCAAATCACTAGGTGACGTTATCTTAAAAATCAGGTGGTTAGAGTAGTATGCCTTCAGGCTAATGACATCATAGCAAGGTAAATACTGGACTACTGATAAAAGTTACAAATTGAAGCTCATATTAATGTCACATGATTTCCTAAGTAAGTGACAAATAGATTCTTTAATATTGATCATCACTTAAATAACAGCATGTAATTTATTTGGTGAGTTTCTTTTTACTGCATTCCAAAATTTTATATATAAAGCTTTCTTGGACTTAATTAGCAGTAGAATAAATATTAAAGCAGAAAATATATTTAATACAAATTTATTTAAAATTCTCATATTTCAATTTATTGAGCAAAGAAATTTTTAGTTGCTTTAAATTTTGAACATAAGTAGAGAAATAAATACATAAATGATAATTTAATTATAATATTCAATATATGTAAAAGTCATGTGATAATTTCCAAATATTATTAATAAGTAATTAAATACCATCTAGCTGCCCCTGTGTTCAGAAACTTTTTATAATAAGAAAACAATTGCCTTTCAATGTAACCCACGATTTTATACTTGCTTCACTGACTGTCAAAGTTCAGCATAGTTTTATATACAAAATCTTGTAGTACAATAAAAAGTACAGCAACAGATAACAAGAATTTTAATTATTTTTAATCATACTTAGAAACACGATACTTCTAACACTTCTACATATGTCTAATAATGTAATTATTTATCATTTAAATATTTTATGCTTTTCACTTTATTTGTACAGTTTAAATTGAGTAAAAATTCCCCTACTCTGTAAACTTAAATATCAATTATTTCAAACCAATTAAAACAGACAAAACTCTCTGTACAATAGTACAACTCGGTGAAAGTCAGAGTAATCAATGGATGTTAGAAGGCTTGTGTATAAAATCCCTATCTAGTGCCTACTCATCCAATATCCTCGGACTAGTTTCTGACTTGTGGCCTTCATCAGAAAAGAGCCTTGGATTTGAGAGCACTGCACATAGATCTTAGAAATGGTGATCATGTAATGTTTAATTATTTATTTCAAATTGGTTTGCTGTAAATATATTTGCTCTTCTGACTTTAAATTCAAGATACCTTTATATATAAAATTTTGGAGTATAGTAAAAAGTGCTTGTTTTCTTGCAGAAGAAAAGTATTGAATATGGCTGTTATGAAGCCATTTTTATTAATCATTAGTAATATTTGAAAACTATCATATACTTTAATTCAATATTATAATTATTTATCATTTATATGTATATAAATATATACTTGAAACTAATTAAATACTAATTAAACATGGAATATTGTTAATTGATGTTAATTTGCTTCATTAATAGAAATTAACGATGTTTTAATTTACAATCCTTGATGATGATGATGATAATAATAATAATAATAATATAATGATAATAATAATAATAATAATAATAATAATAATAATAATAATAATCAATTTTTGTTGAATGTAGTCATAATTGATCCTTTTAATAGCCTATACGTCATCAAAACATTCACTGTGATATTAATGTTTTGAGTACAAATTTAAAAGTAATTTAATTCAAGCCGTCTTCGCACTTAGACAAAGCAGAGTTTTAAGTAATTCGTTTCAATTATAATAAAAATATATAGTCAGAAGTTGATTATATTTTCCAAAAAGTTTAAAAGATTACAAAATTTTATCATTGGCACAAGTCAACAGTTTTCAATATTATATGTATATATTATATACATAACATTCTATAAGCTATTTGGATCTAAGCAAAAATGTAAAGTTAGGCAGTTCATTCAGACTCTTAGAAAAAGTCTTGGAAATTGTAAAAGCAAAACTATAGAATAAGAAAATAAGTACAGTAAAAAGTTGTTTGTGCTCACAAAAAAACTTTAGTAGCTATTGAAATACTAGTGATACAATTACCACATAACTTGAAACTTGGAGGAGAAATAAAAAATAATCCAGTGTATTAATTAAAAAGAAATACTTGATATAGAAAAGATGAAATGTGATCTGATATTGTTATTACTAATTTGAATAATAATCCAAAATTATGAAATGTGTATTATAAATGAAACTGCAATATATATATATATATATAAGTGATATTTAAATATGCCTATGCATTTATGAGAAGGTATAAAAATTGGCAAACCACTGAGTCAGTTAATTTATTAGTGAATTACATGAACAAGCTTGAAAAATGATTAAAATATAATACTGTAATAACAATAGACTTCAATATATATTGTAAAATAAAGTAGATTAGAAAATATACAAGGCATTTAATGATAGAGAACTTTTCTTCAGTAGATAAATATTTTTATGTATATAGTCATAATAAATATTTCAAACCCAGTCATGATTAATTCCAAATATGATTAAAATTAATAAATAGGTGAAAACTAAATACTATAAACTGATTTTTTCATTGTAAATTAAAGAATTTACTTCTATTTATTTTAATAATTAATTTATATAAAGAATAGTAGCTTTAATATTTAAACTTCAACTTAATAAATGCAATTATAAATTTAAAATTAGAAAAGAAGAAAATATAACTTCAAATAAAATTATTTTTTTTATAATTACTTTTTGAAACTAAATTAGTCATTAAGAAGGAAAGCCTGATCAAAAACCAAAATGCATTATAACAAGTAAGTGAATATATTTATTAAAAACATGCAACATTATTTTCAATGTTGGTCCAACATAAATTGTTGCATAGGATGACTATATATGTATAGAAAATCAAAAAGCAACACCAGTGTTAGTTGGAGTCAGTTCTGTCACTCATTTCATCTTATTATTTAGTGGAAGCTAGCTGTGCATCAGTTTAATGCACGAGCTGTGAACTGAAGATCCCACCAACAAATAACTTCACAAAAACTATAAAAAGTTAGCATGAGAAAGGAGACTGCAAAAAATTTAAAAGTGATAACAAGCTAAACCAACATTAACAACTATAAGTTATAATTACTATTTTCACTTGTTGCTAAGATAAATTTATTTATCATGTGCATATCTTATAAAATAAACTTTAAGTGAATCACTGTCTACCAGTTGAAAATATAATAACTAGTGAAGTATTATTAGAATGAGGATATTATATAGATTGTCTAATTTCTTTCCTAATCGATGAAATGTGAACCTGAGACATTAGATTATATAACAAGAAAAGAGCTATGCATAAACTGAAGTTCAGTAAAACTAATATTATTGATGGTTTGTGAAAAACTAAATTTATAAAGAATAAAGTTCAGTAAAAGTACTTTTATAACAGTATCACTGCAGGAATCATTAACACTTAGAAAAATCCCTCCAAACTAGAAAGATTGATCTCATTGAGAGAAATATTATTTTTAAACTTTCAAAAGTATATCTCTAAATTTACAGGGCCGGGTGAAATTTAAAAAGATAATTCTAAATAGAATTTCTAAAGATAATATTGAACAGGAAAATATTGGTAAAAGCTATATTTCAATTATACTTAATAAAATCTTGAATAATTATAATTAATTAAAATATTTTCATTATGATTATAGTAACTTGATAATAATAAAATTAATTTGCAAAATCTTCTCAATCCTTTTTTTATCTTTCTTATCGTATATTGTTTTCTTTTTTAGTTTCTTTTTCTTTTGTAATTTTTTTTAGCATGAGATAGAAACTATAGTTATATTAAAAATATATCTCAAGTGTATTTATGTAGACGTCAGTAGGTATGATAAGGAATATAGCTTTAGATATGAGATGTGTTTGTTATATAAAAGTGATTCATATATTTTTATATGCATGCTGAATGATTTGTTTTTCTAAGCGCACTTAGAATGCGATGTCAAAAAAGAAGGAATATAAATGATGCATGGTTCATAGCTAATCACAAGAATGTTATAAACAAAAGAGAGTAGCTTACAGGTAAAATATGTAAATGAGTCCATTTATATAAATAGAATAATAAAGAAGTATTATAAAAGCATCACTAACAAAATATAGCTATGATTATGGTGTTTGAACTGAAAATGCATTTAGCCAAACATATATTGGAAGAAAGAAGAATTAGATTCTTCACTAGGCATACTAAAAATATGTATGCAAATTATATATATATACTATACCGGTCGAAAAACACACATCGATCCAACAAACTCCTGAATACAGGTAAAGTACCTCGAGTCCGACCATGTACAAGATATATAAATCAGGTACATCGTGAATTCTGCCCGATTTACCTATATTCCCAGGTCAAAGATCTAATCAATAACCTTTCTCGACGATATGATCGAATTCCTTTACTTTCACCGCCCCAGCAGCTAGGTCTTAAAGCATGAGATTCAATTTAATTATATATTTTAGTGAGAACTTGGGTGATTGGTTGATAGGTATATTTAAAAATCAAATTTATTTAAAATAAAAGTAAATAAAATGATTCGAGAACACTGGAGTTTGTTTTAGTTATATATATACATTTAACATCATTTAGCATTTTACATTAGTTATTTTACATTAGTTTAGCTCAAGCTCTAAAAACAAAAAATACAATCTTTAAATTAACTTTACAATTATATGAGTTCATGACGACTTTATTTATATTAGCGTTTAACATTGACATTATTGAGTTTGTACAATTTATTTTGTGAAGTTTATACATCTTTACTTTTGTTTACATTTATTCTCCTTTTTAAAATAGCAAATATTATTTTATAATTAAATGACCACGGATTTCAAAATTCCCCGTGCACATTTAATACAAGCTTGTAATATAGCGGTGGGTTTAAACATCTGCCTAATGCACATATATAAGAATGACTATTTTAATGAATTCTTTATACAAGATTTAAAAAAAACATTTCTATTGAAAAAAAAAAAAAAACATTAATTAAATGGACGATTATAGGAAGACTAATTTGACGTCTTACTCTACTAACAGATAAAAAATTGATTTCATTCTCTTTAAAAAAATAATAATTTAGATTTTCAATAACTAATGTTTTATGACATTAGTGGACCTTGCTGGCATAGCTTATAAATAACTTTAAACCTGTAAGCAGTTATAATAAAAAAAAAAATAGATCAGTTAATTGTCAAGCAAACAAGTCACTTTAGTTGGACTTACAACTAAAATCATACCTATAATAAAATACAACGTGAATTAGCCCAAAATCAAATGATTTTAACTAATTACGAGAACAAATAAAAGAGTCGATTACTTAGGTCGAAGATCCTTTCAGTAAAATCATTTCCCTATGGCTTACATATTAGATAGGCAAAAGAAAAGCAAAACAATGTCGGGTTAATAAATATGTGAATGCAATGGACAATCGTATGCCTTTTCCAACGAAGAATAGAAAGGGAAATCGATACGTCCACATGTCATGTCCATATATCGATAGGAGATAGGACTTGCAGAGAGCCCTCATATTCGCCTCTACGAATTCTGCTGACAAACCAACTCTATCTCAACTATGCTGTCCGATTCACATGCGAAAAATGGAAGCTAATTCCAAATCACCAAATCAATGACAATTTTAGGTCTGTTCATGAGACTCCAAGCATACTTTATTAACCAGAGATATTATAATTATTAAATAGGAATGAATTATAATTAAATAGCTTTAAAATGATCTAATACTGCATAGAAACCAACCAGCGTAACCAACTATTTTATATAAATATTTAACCTACAAGAAAAACATACCTATAGAAATAAGGGAATTTAATTTTCGAAAAAATCCCCCCTTCCCTCTTTCCTAACTTAAAAAAAGGCATGATAATTAACTGACGCTATCCAGCGGTGCTGTTACTACGTCAAAAATCTATAGCATATTTTATTCTATTTTGAATTACAGAAATATAAAATAATAGAATCCCATTCTGGGAAATCTATAATAAATTTATTTGAAATTATGGTACATTTGTTTAGAAATATATATATTCGACATAACCTCACTCGCGAAAATAGATCAACTTACTTTACTTTTAAAATCAAATCATTCTTTGTTAAAATTCCCTTTCCCTAATAAAACATAATTTGCTCTCTTAGCAAACTACACTCTTTGGACTCCCGTGAGTGAAGTTTGTCAAAATAAAAAAAAATCAAAGCATGAAATCTCATACTTTAATTAATAAACAAAGCAAATAAATATTTTCATATTCAACAATTAAAAATATGAAAAATTGTTGTGAGTTTGAGTTATTAAAAAGAAAAACATTATAAATAATTTAAAAGAAAAGGTTAAAGAGACAGTAAAAAAAATTCTTAATAACATTAACTTTTGACATTTTTTTTTAAACTTTACGAAACTACATTTATATTCTAATGATAATTTTTAAAATCTTGATGACAGGATTTAAGCTCTTCGACATTTTACCTGGAGTCCCCCAGTATGAGTGCATGGGCGAATGTTGATGGCTGGTGGCATTTGAAGGCAGGTTCTGGCAGCAGCATAACGGAAGATTTCAGGTCTCAGGAAGGAAACGGGCAGTGATTTACCCTTTTTACTACTCGAGCATCATGGCGTGATTTTTATAACTCTCTTTCTGTCTGTTCTCTGTCTGGTTCTGGTCTCTTTCTCTGGTCTCTTTTCTTTCTCAAAAGGGCCACTATTTATCACTTCCTACTCATATTCGATTTCTGCTGCCTCAAGTCATTTTCATTTTTAAGAACAATCGAAATTATTCTTTTATTTTAATTTTAGAAAGTTTGTACCTCAATAAGGATCAATATATTTCAATATAATTTTATGTTAGTTTTTAATTTAGATAACAATGTAGAATCTCTACTAATTAATGAATAGAGATTCCACAGTGAATGGATTTTTGGTAATTTATCAATGCTTTTAATTTCAACATTTATTTTAAACTTCTTATCGAGGTACAAATCTTTTCAAAAAGGCCATCTTAGATTCTTGAACTAAAAATAAAGCATTTTAAACATACATATCTAAAATACATATAAAAAAAATCAAAGTTAATTATTTGAATTCTTTTTTAACCTTTTAATAATATAAATGGAATAATAGTCTTAGTACAATTATATATATATATGATCCAAAATAAATTATAGGATTTATTCAGGATAGTTAAAACATGTTAAAATATTTTTTAGAATAATAAAAAAAAAAAAAGCAAATTTTAGTAAAATAAATAATTAGGTGGGTCAGACTGTGAAACGGCAAATCTGAATCAGATTTACCATTTCAATACATAAAATGGTTAAATATCCAATATAAAAATTATTTGTCCACAGTGTTGTTATACATATATAGTTAATATAACAATCAATCTAAGTAAGATTGAACAAACAACTAATTGTAATTACAATTATATATATATATGAAAATTATCCCAATTTCACAATTCAACCAGACTAGCCAAGAAAATAAACTCTAAAACACTACCAATGGTTTCATTGCTACAAACCGACTTCTCAAGTATAAAGAACTACAAAATAATATATTTAAATTAAATGTTACCCAGAATTTTATTTACTTTCCATACACCTTTAATATTAAAAGAAATTTTAAATAAGTTAATTGTTTCAGAATCATAAATTTTTAATAATAAAGATTCTTTAATTCTTCTTTTAAAAGTTCTTTTAATATTAAGTGTATAGAAGTAAATGGAATTATGGGTAATGTTTAGTTTAAAAATATTGTTATTTTGTAGTTCTTTACATGTGAGAAGTCTGCTTGAAGCAGTGAAATCATTGATAGTGTTTTAGAGTTTGTTTTCTTGGCTAGTCTGGTTGAGTTGTGAATTTGGAGTTTTAGTGTTTATATATATATTAGAAGGGATTTAAATTCAGATTTTTAAACTCTACAGTTATCTACTCCATTTTATACAACTGATATACAGAGCCACATCCATGTGAAATAGATGTGCTCTGATATATGCATTTTGTGCTGAACCAGTGCTCATCAGTTGGTCCAGATTATTATTTCCCACACACATATATATAATGAATACTCAGTTTTATATTAAGATAGAAAATCTTCGAGCTTCAATGAATAAGCTTCAATCTTCTGAACCCTTTAATTCTTCAGCCATCTATACTTTTGAAAATCTAATGATGGAACACTCAAAGTCCTTCTTGATACCAATATTATTACCATACTCATGTTGATTTTAAGACAGTATGATCCTCAAAGATGAATTCACACTCATTCTAAATTACATTATGTTCAGTATAGACAATATACTTGTATTTAAATATTACATATTCAGCCTATATTCTGTCTATACCTCTTTTATGTATTAAAATGAATATACATGATATATCAAAGTGACTTAAAGTAAACATGGGTATCACAATAATATTGGCATTAACAAGGGTTTTGAGTGTTCCATCATCAGATTTTCAATGATATGGATGGCTGAAGAGTTGGAAGGTGGAGAAAATTGAAACCTGTCAATTAAAGTTTGAAGATTTTCTATCTTAATAAAAACTGAGCATTGAATATATATGTATGTGAAAGATGATAATCTGGACTAACTTATTAATGCTTATTCAGTACAAAATATGTATATTGGAGATCATTTATTTTTTCACATGTATCTGGCTTCATACCAGTTGTATAAGATGGAACAGGTAGCTGTAGAAGCTTAAAAGTTTAAATTCCAATCATTCTAAATTATATTAAGTTCATTATGGACAATATATTTGTATTAAATATTATATAGTATATTATTTTAGTCACCCTCTTCCTTTTCAAAGAAAAGCTTAGACTTTCTTTTGAATGGGCTGCAAAATACATTCAAAGTTTATATCAATGAAATATTTAAATTGTTCAACTTCAAGTTGTATTCCATCTCTCACTCTGATCTAAAATCTTAATACAGACAAAGAAATGGCACAGGACTTTTAACAGATTAAGATATTTTACAAGCCTAGAAGTTTAAACAACCCCTATTAATATAAGCAGCCAAATATAACCTGTTTTGAAGTATACTAATAAATATTAATTTTAAATTTTCAAACTCCAATGTTAATAATTATTATTTGGATAGTAAACCTAATTTTGCACAAAGCTACATAATTTATAAAATAATGACATGATAATTGTCAAAACATATCTAAATAGTTAATCTTGAATCTGTTTTCAAAGCAAACTTTATAAGTAAATGACAGATCTCATCATTCATTCTGGTCTAAGATCTTAATATATATTGTATTTTAATTTATGAGAGTAAAACTTTCTGCATTGCCAACTTTGATATTATCTATTTTAGATAAATATAATGATGATTGCTAGTAAATATTTAGTGAACTATAGATTATTCAAAATGTAGAGATAAACTTGAAACTTTAATTAAAGAATAATATATTATATCTATTTTTAATTAAGCTTAACTACATATACTTGAGATATTTGAAAATTGCTGTTTTTGTATTAAATGCATATCATGGAACATTTATTTTTAGTCATATATTTCAAGAATATAGGGTGAGGTGAAATTTTTCAGTATATATATATATATATATATATATATATATATATACTGAAAAATTTATATATTATATATATATATATATATATATATACACACACACAAGAGTCACCAATGCTTTGAAAGCACTCTTAGTAGATTGTTTTATAATCTTAACTCAGCATTGCTTCAACCACATAGGTAGCAATATCACTGGCTGAACTGCTATTCTATACATTTACTACAATGATATTAATGTTTTTTAGACAGAATGCTGATGTAATCATGTACTAGCATTAAAACACTGATAATAGTTTAATGCTTATTTCCTCACTAAGTATTTTGTGTACAAAACTGGGCATTCAATCATAAATGAGTATGGCAATTATAATTCCTAGAAAGTATCTGTTTTATTAATGAATTTTGTGTTATGATGACTATAGTAACCAATTTGTAATCCACAAATATATCCACATATAGAACAATTTGGTCCATTTGTCTGTTTATTAAAAATTATTGTGAAAACTTTTGTTTATAACACCTAATATAATTGGTAGCTCTCCAATGTATTCTATTGTCCATCATATCTTCCCAATAACAACAATAAACATTGCATTTTTTAGAATGTCATTGAGATGAGCCTTATAATATAAACAGAGTCTATCTTATAAAATTTATGCTCAAGTTCATTATAAAACACCCTTGTCAGAAGTATTGCATTGTTCATTTGCTTTAAATGTCCAGTCCAATGAAAATTGATTTTACAATTGTGGTTCTATAGTATCACGATCATTTAATTGAAAGAGCCCATTGATTGGTTTTATGATCTTATGATTTTTGTATTTAATTTTTATAGAACATCCTTAAATGTAACTTTTCTATTGCTTTTAACTTTATTAATAGTGTGTTCAAGACATACTTTTATACAATAAATTAGGTAAAATAATGACTAAATATAACTAACTTAACTGCAGTAGTCGTTTTTTGTGCAAAATTTTGTTGTAAAAACAACAGCAACGCATTGAAATTTGTCTTGCTCTTAAACAATTAAGTCTACCTTTTTACTTCTGAAACAATCAAAGTATTTAAAAATCTATTTATATTTTGCAAGTTGATAACCATCTGAATTAAAAGTTACCAAGGATTTGTTCATCAACTGATAATAAACTTAATTTTTTTGAAAATTAATTATTAAACAAAGACTTGAGATGTTTGTTCAAAATATTAAGTACATTCATCCTTTGAACTGGCAAAAATATAACAATCATTAGTATAATGCAAATTCAGAATACAAGAAGATGAAGTTATTTTTGCATTTAATCCAAATTAAAAATTTCTCTATCAAACATTGATTGTATTTTGATCTCTTTTTGATTAAGCCACCAATAAACAATTCCAATGACAACTGTTATAAAAACTGTAAACAATATTGAAATAAATATACATCCTTGTTAAATACCAGTATTTATATTAAAGATTTCAGATTTTCCACCTGTAGTATTAACATTTCCTCACATTCCATTACATAGAATCTGCATAGTACAAACAATTTTGATGCACAATCAAGTAATTTCAAACAAACTGGTGACTTGATTAATTAACTGGATCAAATGATTTATTTGATCAAATAAATAATTGCAACATATAAATCAATATTTTGTTCATAATATTTTTTGGGATTTATCAATGACTGGAAGCCATCTATTTGACCAAATTCTTGAAGAAATCTTTTAGTGCAGTGTATATTTTCTTTATTTTTAAAATTTGGAATATCCTTAAGGATTAGGCATTACAATTCCAAGGATCTATGTTTTCCAAAAAAATTTCAATATTTGAACCTAATATATAATGACATTTTAAAACTTCTTCATGCATTTCTAGAAAGATTTGCAGCCTTTTATTTCTAAAATTGTTAACAATGAGCACAGCAAAGATAGAAAAAGTATTATCATTCATTTCATTACTTTTTGAAGAATTAGATAAAGCATATATCAATCATAACAGGATGTATTTAGTTCTAATGTTCTGCTTTATAACATCATGCAAAAAGTAATGACACTTTATATTGTAGATAATATTTTTGGAATTGAAATTGTAATTTTACTCTTTTAATAGACTTACATGAGGAATGATTTTATGTAAAACTTATATAAAGTGAACAATAACATCATTTTCCAGAAAGCGGAATTTTTTTTTTCTAATTCAGAAAGTTCACTTGGAAATAGTTACTTTTCCCTCCCATTCTTCAGAGTTATACGATTGTTCCAAATATTATTTATTTTAACCATAATTTGAACTTCTATCCATTAAGAAAACAGTATAGTGTTAATCAGTTAGTTGACACCATTATTACCTTTATTATTCAGTTATTCATCTTTATAGTATATGCATAGAGTTTTCTATTAATAGGTCCATAATCTAACTTTTTTTCTGAATATCTGAGAGAGTATTACTTTATACTTAGATTTTTAAATCAATGTATGAATTACCCAGAGACAACTAATATAATATAGATCAGCTGCTATACTTTAATACTAATATTTTTTTATTTATTTGCATAAATAACGACTTACATTTTGTATAGAACAGGAATCATTATTTATCTTAAAAGTATTTTTATATTGGAAATATTAAAAGTCTTACCCTCTGTTCAACTGCTATATAAGGTATTTAGTGATTATTATTAATATTATTTTTAAGTTGTCAAAAAGTAAACAATACAATTTTATATATAAATAATAGTATATGACCATCAAAAAATTCTAGGAGTCATTAAAACATTTCACATTTGCTTCATTTGAATGATTTGATTTGGTATGGTACACCCACTATTATATAATAAATTTTAATCCAGATGCTTAGATTAACACTATTATCTATCTATCTATCTATCTATCTATCTATCTATCTATCTATCTATCTATCTATCTATCTATCTATCTATCTATCTATCTAACTACTTATCTATCTATATATCTGTTTGACTGTTTATTATTAATCTGTCTGTCTATCTATGCATCTATTTATCTATGTATTTAGCTATCTATCTTTTTAACTATCTGTATATCTGCTTATCTTCTTACCTATATCTATCCATTTTAGCTATTTATTGTTAATTTACATCAGTCTAAGTATTTATCTATGTACCTATCTGTCTACCTATTTATCAATCTGCTTACCCATTTATCTATATATCCATATATTTAGCTATTATGCATCTGTCTATGTATCTATCCACTTACCTATGTATCTACCTACCTATCAATTTATTCATTCATATCATGATAAACATAATAAAAAATATTCAAAATGTAATGACATTTCATATAGAGCACCCTAGATATTAAAATTGCACTTTCATATTTTGGAAACTGAAAAATATATAAATTTTAGTATTATTTCTAAGTGTCTCCATGTAGCACAGATAAAATGGAATTAGTAAAATGTCTGCACTTGCATAGCCCAAGATATATGTATATTGCACATGATAAAATAACAAATACGAGTTTTGTTTTATGTGAATATTTTCGAAAAGATAAAATAAATAGTAATCAAAAATCAGTTTGATTAATTAATATATAACTATAAACACACATATATAATTTTAACAATTTTCAGACACTTATAAAAGTTATTTTGAAACTAAAAAAAATTATCAAAACCATATTTTGAAAATAAATATAATTGCAAATATATAATTTATTTGTCTACAATGTTGTAATATATATATATATTAAATAATCAATCTAAATAAGACTGAAACAAACAACTAATGATAATTATATTTCAATATTTATTGCTTTCACCTCCATTGAGATTTTCTCAAGATATTTAATTATAATGCCAAACACACAAAAATACACTAAATAATTATAACGGTCAAAGATTCAATATAATTTATTTGTCCCCAGTGGAGATGAAAACCCATTAGACAAATATTAAAATATAATTATCATTACTTGCTTATTTCAGTCTTATTTAGATTGCTATTTAATTTATATATATATTATAACATTGCAGACAAATAAATTATATTGAATATTTGACCGTTATAGTTAGTATTTTTTGTTTGATTGATCTATTAATTAAATATCTTGAGAAAGTCTCAATGGAGATGAAAGCTAGTTAGATAATGTTAAAATATAATTATCATTAGTTATT
The DNA here is from genome assembly GCA_028023455.1 of Epiperipatus broadwayi. Classification (NCBI taxonomy): domain Eukaryota; kingdom Metazoa; phylum Onychophora; class Udeonychophora; order Euonychophora; family Peripatidae; genus Epiperipatus; species Epiperipatus broadwayi. Next base: position 20,327 of record JAQFVV010001432.1, read on the forward strand.
TCAGCCTTATTTAGATTGGTTATTTTATTTTGAAAATAATTTTTCAAAGTTCAATGAAGAATTTTTTTAATGGTTAGGTAGCTAAAAATTTTCAAAGGTCTTAGATTTTCGTCATTCAGCTATTTCACAGTTAATCTACTTGGAGTTTGAAATACGTTAGAAAATAGGTATCTAAATGTTTGTGGCTAAAGCATAAAGTTTAAAAAAATATATAACATTTATATAATAGAAAAAATTTCTCTATATGGTTGCAATATTGCATGTAAGTTTTATGTAAGAATAATATGTTTTATGAAATGGATTGAATGATTGTGTGCGTTATCAACATTGTATAGTCTTTTCCAGCAATTTTTCTTTTTTATTATTATTATTTAAGCTTATTTTATTTTTTCATAATAGATTATCAAATTTCCACATCTACTTTTACGTTTTGTGATCCAGTATTAACCTGTTTTTTTTTAAAATTCGTAATTCATTTGCATTTTTTATAATGAATTTACTATTTACTAATTGGGATTTGAGGAATTCATATTTCATCTTCTTTTTTATTATTATAATCAGTCTCCTTTTTTATTTGTAGTTTATATTTTTATTTCCAGTTTATTTTTATTTTGAAACCAACCCCCATATTCATAATCGTATTAAATAAGTAAATAATTTTCTTTTTATATAATAGTATATAGTTTATTTTCCTATTTGATACTGCTTATCTTTGGCATTCTTTAAAGAAATTGATGGGAACTTTCAATAGTTCGTGATAGTATTTTAAACAGATGTTGGCTTGTCAAAAGTTTAAATTATCTATTCTTTTTCTCAGCAGTTGTTTTTGTAGGTTGTCAATCTAAATAGATCGCATGCAATCTATCTATCTCGTAGGACTAATCGGCATTAATGAAATATAGTGAAGGAATAATTAAAGTATATAAACTTAAAATTAAAAAAAAAAAAATACAGGTCAAAAGGTAAAAAAATATATTTTGATTTTATAACGCTTTTTTTTTTAAAAAAAAAAGGTTTGTGTGTAATAATCCATGCTGATAAAAAGGTATGCACTAATTACATTTTAGTCTTATTTAATTTAAAAAGTTTTGGAATAAAATTTATTAAACTTTTAATTCAAATTAATAACTAAACTACACTAGATTTATAATATATATGCTGAATGTACGCAAATAATTAATTAAATATCGCAAGACTATTTAATATATTGAATAGTGTTAATTCAATTTATACAATTTATAGAAATTTTACAATTTCTGCTGTTTGATAAAAAAAACTATCAATCAATATTTGCTAGAAATATGTTTCTGACTAATATCATTAGCAACTGGGAACACAATTAATATCCCATCAAACAAAGCTACTCAGTCTTTATTTAAATACATTTGCAATATTTAATTTGCTCATGAATGTTGAAAATAATTTAGAGTTGATTTAATTAAAACTTTTATTTGAGCTTATTTTTAAAATAATAACTCTTAAACAAACATTTCATTATGTAAATTACTCACTAAACATTATTATATATTATATAATTGTGTAACAATACTGAATAATCTTAATTTATCTTACATTATTAATAAAAATATCTAGCGATGATTGAAGAAAAAATTGATTGAATTATATTTATACTTTAATACCAAATTGAGTTTTATGAAGATGTTTAAATAGAGATTGTGTTACTATGATTGTTGGAATTCCAGTGGGTTTCTGAGCTGTTACTAGTGTCGAGTCTCTTATAATAGAAATGAATGTCCAACAGAGATTGATTTTTTTTTTTTTCACTCAGCATTGGCACTTGAAAGAATGTATAATTTTTGTAAATGACATAAGTTAAATTAACTTATACATATATTTAAATACATGTATGTTGTCTATACGAAACTTAATGTAATTATAAGGGACTTGAACTCAGACTTTCAAACTCCTTACAGCTATTCAATCCATTTTATACAACAGATACACATGACCACATACATGTGAAAAATATCAATTATTTTCAACATAGATATTTCATGTTGAACCAGCACTCATCAATTGGTCCAGATTACCATTAAGTCTGAGTTCAAGTCCTTTATAATTCTATATATAATTTATTATTTGTCTGAAATATATAGAGTTTAAAACTATCTTGGTTAGATTTACTAAATGTCAGAAAGGAATGTAGATCTGTTTCAATTCCTGGCTATGCCACGTCCATGTTCATGACAGAAAATTTTTTCATTAAAGTACAAATAATTTTTGGTTATTAAATAAAAAAGTTTTACCAGAAAAATTAAATGATAAAGTATTTAACATTTTATTTGATTATGTGCATGCTATGTTCAGCACTTTTTTTTCCATACAATTTAAGGAAGAGAAGAACTAAAAAAGTACACTTGTGATTGCGGGGGAAAATGTTAACTATCTTTTAATTTAATTTTTTTTTTTTATTGATTTCCAACATCTACCTTAACCATTTATATATATATAAAACTAATTAAATTGTGGCTAATATTGCATAATTGAATTAGCACTTAGGTAGCTGTCAGAACAAATAAAATTGTGGTGAAAGAATACTCTTTTTAGTTTAAGTATTCTTACAATTAATTTTAGCCATAAATAAAATATTTAATATGATGAATACTTAAAAAAAATGAAATGCTTATTTTTTATATTAACTTGCAATAACAATATTTTCATGCTTTTCTGATAGAAATTTCAATACTTCTAAAATCACATAATTACAAAAATAAAATATATTTTATTCTATTAAATGAAAACAACTTTTCAAATAATAAAAATAACCTAATGTCAAATAAACTACTTATAAAAGTAACTTTTTTGCTTTAAAAATGTAATATAAATAATATTGACACTTTATTCAACTTTACATAAGTTGACTTTTGAGCTATAAAAGTTTATTATCTAGTGAAGCGTTATTAGCTGAGAGGTCAGCACAGTGCCTTACAAGCAAGCAGTTGCTTGCAGACAGTTGTTGCAGGTTCCCTTCCTGGCCGATGCTGTGACATATGGAAAAAAAGTTTATTATCTATTGATAACTTCTGATATCTATAATCAGAACATTGTCATTATCATTCTATTAAAAGAATTTACTTATAATTATAATACATGTATTAGTATAGAGATGATTATAATCCCAATATCAATCAATAATTTTAAGCCAATGTTTGATTTTTAACAATAATCTAAGACTTTTGGAGAAATTGATTTAAAAATTATTACTGGAAAAGTTTACAGTCAAATTTATGTGGCATAGAAGATAACAAATGAAGTCAATCTGTTTTTTCGCATTATGGAAAATCTAATCAAGGTTATTTTAAAAATGTACAAGCAATTTCCCATCAAATCTGCAAGCAAACTATTTGTATTATAAATATGGCATTAATGGAAACATATTTGCCATCATTCAACTAGTGGAGGTCATTCAAATTGATGTTGCAGAGACAGGTGAAAATTAGTAAAAATATATTTATAATACTTTGTTATAAGAAAGGTTTTCTTTACAGAATGTGAATATTTATCTTCCAGCCTAACTATTAAGTTGCACATTTACATGCATTGTAAAAATTCACACTTTGTCATGTAGTACAGATAATTTTTGATATATGTTGATTTTGACTTTTCAACATTATTGCAATTATTTAGAAAAAAATATTGCTTTTTTTATTGTATGTTTATAGCACTCATTGGCAGGGCATCATGATACTTAGGTAGCACACCTGTCTGCCATGCCTGTGATAAAAGGTTCAAATTTAGGTTAAAAAAAATTTTAAGAGAGAATTTTTCTCATAGTGTATACCCAATGTAACTAACTATGCAAGATTGAGTGTAATGGGTATACAGATATTAAGTAGCAGATAAGCCAAGGATAAAAAACTTCTCAAATACTCTCCCAGCAATTAGAAAAAATGTGGTTAGTACTGTCTTCTTTTTACTATCTTTGTAAAAGAATAAATTGGAGAGGCCTTTTCCTAGCAGTGAGATATTTATTAAAAAGGTTTGTTTGAACTTTTTAAATACCATGTATTTTAAGTAAAAGCCCTTTTCAAAATAATGATAAATAAAAATGTAAAGCAATGTAAGATTTTTTTGTGATTTTTTTTAGTATGATTTGAAAAACAAATATTTCAGATTGTAAGTATATATATTTAAAAATATTCTTAAAACCTCCACTCTACCATACATTCTCTGAAAAGGATAAATGCCAAATGATATTCTTTATTTCATATGCTTCAAGAATGTGTGGGTAGCAATGTTTAATTATATTTTCAAAGATATTACATGCAGAATTGGAAGTGGAAGCTTGAGATCTTCCATGTGTTTTTATAAAATATAGATATATTTATCATTAACTGAAAGTTAGAGTTATACACTCAGTTTAGAGTTATATCTGAGCTATGGTTGATTAATTATTGAGACATTTATCTGAAATAATTAATGGTAAAGATGTGAATACAGAAAATCTGACACTTGTAGATCAAATTCTAATTATATATATATACAATAAAAAGTTTAATAAAAGTATATTATGTATAAATTTTAAATTATAATAAATTTTATATTATTAAAAGTATATATATATACAACGTCTAGATGATGTGTTTAAAAATGAATTTAATTTACATAATACCAATGATGTTAAAAAGAATTTTTGGCAAATAACTTAGAATAAATAATTTCACAATAAACATAGATAAATAGTCAAAATAAGAGTCATAGATCAATTCATAGATTACATGACCCTATCTCTTAAGCTTGTAAGTTATAAACAGTGAGGATTGCCAATTCCTCTAGATGATTTATGATAAATGCTTAGCCAGAGCCAGCACTTAAAATATCTCTGTCAGGAACCCCTACCCAAACCCCTGACCATGGTTTTGTGCTTTGGAACTCCTCAGAGAAGTGTCAGGGTAGGTTCAGACACTAGATCTAAAAATACCAACCCAAAGCTAAGCACTTAGCTAAAAGTTATCATAAAGCTTGTAGAGGAATTGGCAATCCTCACTGTTTATAACTTACAAGCTTAAGAGATAGGGTCATGTGATCTATGAATTGATCTATGACTCTTATTTTGACTATTTATAGTCTCTGCCAAAAGTCTTATGCAATTTCATATTGCTATGACTACTAATATATGGTATGGCTGAAGATCTATCAGCCCCATATAGCTATTTAAGTTGGATAGCTGGGTTTGAAGACATGTAGATGTCTGAAAATTTCAGATTTTCCACTCAATAGATAACTTTTAGCTAAGTGCTTAGCTTTGGGTTGGTATTTTTAGATCTAGTGTCTGAACCTACCCTGACACCTCTCTGAGGAGTGCCAAAGCACGAAACCATGGTCAGGGGTTTGGGAAAGGGTTCCTGACAGAGATATTTTAAGTGCTGGCTCTGGATAAGCATTTATCATAAAGCTTGTAGAGGAATTGGCAATCCTCACTGTTTATAGATAAATAATTTGTTTTTTTATCAAAACTAAAAGAAAAACTTCATAATAATCTTTTGGATAGTCACATCAGATCAATTTTGAGTTCTAATCTTCCAAATGATTTGCACAGTTCATCTCAGCACTAGAGTGACGTACTTGAGAGCTAAAAGCTTCTGCATTACTTTTCAATTAAATAAAATAAAAAAAATCAATTTTAATAAACTGAATAGACTTATTGTCTTTAACCTGGTACTTAATGCTTGAACATCAAATGACGGCATAAGCAATTATCCATGCATTTTCTTATTTTATTCCTTTAAAATAATAAAATTTTGAAACGTTTTAAAATATGTGGCAGAGATAATTAATCTTTATTTTATTTATGACTTATTTGTGCATTCAAAAATACTTAACACTATTCCTTGAGTTAGAAAAATTTTAACTTCTTAATCATACTTCTGGCAATTATTAGGTGTCAGTTATAAACTTTAGAGTACTGTTAAAAAATTTCTACACTCAATTTCAAAATAACAGTAAACTTTTAACTGCCTTCTGCAAAAAGAGTAAATTAGTCTATAACTAATATGACATGATGGTGCATGATTTATCTTTCATAAAAATCAGAACTTTCTGATAAGCAAAAAAAAAACCCACATATGTTCACACACATTAGCAATCCTTTTCTCAATTTTGTATTTTTTAACATATTTTAAATTACTTTATTTTCAGTCTATTTATATGGCATTGTATTTGTCCATTCAATCATTTTAATTTTAAAATTGTCATTCTCTAATTTCAACATAAAAGCTAAAATCCATTTTTTGTCATCATCATTTATAATCATTCTTATTCTAATGACAAATATAGATCTTTCCAAGTTTAATCCAATATTAGTACTACAATAAGTTTAGAGAGAATTTTAGTAAATAGAACTCGATCTGAAAAAATAAGTAAAAAAAGAAAAATATTGACTTATATGTAAGTTTGTATTAGAATCTAAGATTAAATGAAATTAATGACAAATTAAATAGTATTATTTTTCTGCTATAAATATAATTATTAAAAAATAAATAAATATATAATCTGATAATTAGTTGCTAGGAGTGCATATGATATTGAAGTACAAAAGTACTATATAGATTGACCTTTGATCCAGAAATGTTTCATTACTCTACCACTATGGGAGTGTATCGCTTTACCACTGCATTGAACCACATTGGACAGCCAATGTGTTAGTCTATAAATATGGTATTAATAAATTAGTAAAAGTTTGACCATTTAACATACAAATACAAACTTTTCTGTTTTAAATATATTTATTAGCTTAGCCCTTTTAATACTATTAGTATCGTAGACATAGCTTTATACAATTAAATTTCGCTAAAAGTTCATCTTATATATATATATGTTTACTGTTTATCGAATTAGCATAAAATTGTTATTTTTTCTTGTTTTGTTTATTTATATTCAAATCCATGTAAATGAAATTATAGATGCCATTTTTTGGAAAGAGAGAGATGCTAGTTTCCCTTTATTCAATGCGTTCAAGCCTTTGACTATAGTCCCAGCTTCCTTCACCTTTCTTTTTCCGTTATCTTTTGCAGTACATATAACGTCTGTCGTAGAGAGATCGAAATCGTGGTCTGATTGCAGCTAAAACCGTTATCTAAGACAAAAACTATCTTAAAAGTTAAGCCTTCCTTTTTAGAAATGATAGAGCTTTCTATGATTTTAACTCAGAAATATTATAATGAAAATGATTTTATATAACTAATAATTATATTTATAAAGTAAACAAAAAAAATCACGAGAGAAATTTAATCTTCTGATTGTATAAAATGAAAAACAGAATTAACAAGTACTTAAAAAGTTAAAAGCAGGGATATTTTTCTCAGTTCATAATTTATTAAATTTTTATATAAGTATTTATTTTTATAATACCAGATCTTAATTTGTTATTAGCTTTAAGATTTATGCAAAAAATACCTATTTAAGACTTGAGGGAGAAGATATTAAATAATAGAGGACTGATGTAGTTTTATATATAAATTATAATTTAATTTAATACAGTTACAGAGAAATGAACTTAGTAAATAAATTTTGTCAATTATAATACGTAAATATATCAAACCGTATTTTTTCCTCTTCAATTATTTTCTTTTACATGAAGAAATCTGATATCATGACTCCCAGTTCTAAAAGCTAAGATGAACACAAAAATAAATGTTACATCACATGATCACCTTTTCTATGCTTACACATATCGTTAATACAAGCGAATGAGCGTAGATTGAAAACATTGTTGTATTTCATGCTGCAGTCATAGCTTTATAGCTAGCTAAATAGATGAAAGGTGGCTGTTGGAGGGCGGAATTTCTAAAATCTAGATGCAGTGATCTCAGATCCAAGACTTCCGATTGATAAAAGCTTCAAAGCTGGAAGCTAATCTGGGGATATTGGATGAGTAAGCAGTAGGTAAGAATTTTATGCACAAACATTCTTGCATCCATTGATTACTAATTCTTATACTGGGTGGCGCTACTGTATGAATAGTTTGCTACTGTAAGGATAAAATATTCATTCTAATTACAGCATTAAATTATTCTACTTTTCAGTTGCTAGTTTTTTATACTGATATAAAATCAATATGGTTTTACAAGCATGAGCTTATCTAAGTAGTGTTCAATGTATTAGGTAAAAGACAAATAATTTGTAAACAGCTGAAGATTAAAACCAAGTGTATTGGATATATATTGGATTGCTGTGGAATTGATGAAAAAAACTTGTTTCATTCTTAGATTACTGCTAATTAGTTTACTACAGATCCTTGTATTTATTTTAATTTACCAAAGGAAGAAAGCTATAATCTCTATAAAGTAGTGCTTTAGAAACAAGATATTCACTAAAGTAAATTAAAATAGCCCAGTACTGCTTAATATATTGGCAGAATGAATTGATAATTAATGATTCCTGGATCGATGTTTAACATTTCATTTGATGATGTTCCAAGTTCACATGATTTTCTAAGTAACTAACGATTTGATTATTTTATTTACCTGTATTAACAGACTGACGGTTTATTATTATGGCACAATCCATTATCTTACCCAAATAGTGAAATACGCTAATATATATCATATATTATCCAAATAAAGCACATTTAATCACTACATTGAACTGTTAAATGTATATATAGCGTTAAAATGTCTTGCTTTTTATTTGTATCTCATATATAATCGTTTAAGAATAATCTACAAAAGAAAAAGAAAAATCCAATCGAAAAACTATTGACTATTAAAAAATATAAAATAACCCTTTGTATTGTTTACACAAGCAGGATTGAGGTCGGCAAAAGGGTGTTATCAAATATCGTTTAAAATAAATTTCAAAGCATTTCCCCTCTGGTGAAACTTTTTAAAAATTTCTGTGAAATATGACCTCTTTACAACAAAAAAAAGTAATAAAGAATACGTGACGTCAAGATAGAGTCATGTATTTATACAAAAAGTTGATCTACATTCATTAGGAATATATACTGTATATATAAAACAGCAAATTTTTTACCAGGTAAGTTAAAGTAGTTAACATTTTCTGTGTAAATCTCACTTGTTAGTTAGAATGGGAATGCGTTAGGGGTGACTTCGATATTTAAAATTTTTTATACAAATTTTATATTTCTAAAAATAAAAAGATCATCTCAACAAACTTCGAATCACACTTTTTCACGAACATGTGCGTGTGTGCGCGCGCTTATGGATATTACGTCGTTATTATCAAAATGTTAACATATTAATAAAAACTTAAAAGATAGTTGGCGCATACATTCGCGCATATATATTGCAAGTATTCTATATTTGTTAAATATAAACGGAAATGCAAAATTATTTATGATTATCAAACTTATTAAAAAATAAATAAATTGGCTATAAAATAATATATTAATTGTATACGTGCAAAATTATAGTCTTGAATATGTGCTGGTAAGTACGTCTGATTAAATTATCTATGATCTGAGTTTGAATATGGGTGGACATTTTTTTTAGTTATAAAGTTAGATTTTTTTTTTCAGATAGCCAAAATTTTATTGAGTTTTACTTATTATCCAATTATTGATCAGAAAATAGCTATCTAGATAATTTTAGCTTAAAAAGTAAAGATAAAAAATCTAAAAACTGTAAATCCTTCCCATTTAAAGTTTTATTAGCTTAGTGCGTATTGTTTTTATCATTTTTTTTTTGTTAAGAGCTGAATAAAAAGAGAGTGCCCTATAATGGGCTATTAAACGTTATTTTATTTTTTACATGTAAATCCAATATATCTAACACTCCTTTGCATATATATATATTGCATTTGCATTTGGATATCGGATTATTTCCATCAACTAGCTGATTGTTAAATGTCTTCATTTTTTTTAGAAAAATTCAAACTTTATATAAATTCTTTAAATACACTACTCACTGTTATATTATAATTCAACGTTTTGGATGATGTAGGCCGGCCAACCTGAAAATCGAATAGGTGTTCTTAAGATTCACGAATATTGAATTAAAGGCAATATTCTAACCAACTAACTTATTCTATTAAAGATAATTGGTTAAAGCATTATTTAACTCAGAATTCTAAATCTAAAGGCCATTATTCAGTTCTCACGGTAATATAATCACTATTCAGCTAGCAAGAAATTAAAGAGGAGATGGATAAAATAATACAATGCTATGTTATATTTTAACCTTTGTAACAATAATCATAATTTATTGTCTTTAAAACGTTTAGACAAAGTTTTTTCATTTTCTAAAAACATTTAGCAATAGCCCAACATATAATTATAAGTAAACTATCATCATCACAAACTTTCAGACAATTTAATTTGTTCAGATTTCTCCATTATCGTTTCTTTGCATTGATTACAAAATATTATACAAATAAATAATAATAACAATAAATTATTCCACCTATGCATTTAATATTATGCAATTTCTTTAATTATCTCAATACTTAAGTTAATGACTGAATTTGGTTTATATAACATCTAAAACATCACATGATCATCATTCTTTCTGCTAAAACAATAACAAACTCTCTATTCATAGTACCACCCAGTGTAAGCCTTACTAATCAATGGAAGATATACAAAATCCCTATCTAATGCCTACTCAACCAATATTACCAGGCTAGTTTCTAGTTTGTGGCTTTAATAATTGGGAAGCCTTGAATCAGAGAGCACTGCACCCAGATTATATGACCTAATGCAACCCTCTAACAATCCTTTTTACTTATTTAATTAATTATGAAGCTATGAGACCAAAATAAAAGCACTAGTTTGGGGATATTGGATAAATAAGCACTGAATAGGAATTTTATGCACAAATCTTCTAGTATCCAATGTTTGCATCAGGTAGCGCTACTGAATGAAGAGTTTACTACTGCTTAAATAGTTTGTGTAAACATAGAAAATGGAGATCATGTGATGTTTAATGATTTTATGAAAACATAAGCTATTAAACTGATATCAAATATTTTTCTCACATAATATTATCACTTACTATAAGCTTTAATAATCAATAGATGCTAGAAGATTGTTCATTTTAATCCTTATCTGATTCCTTCCAAGACTAATTTCAAGCTTTCATCAGGGAAGCAAAACACCTATATTTTCAGATCTAATGCATTCTTCCAACATCTTTATCTTTTTGGTCAACTACAAAACTACTAGCCCAAATTGAACAAACTAATATTTTCAATTCAATTTAATTTGACTGTATAATCAAAAAGATCTAAATCCAGTCAACTATTTATATATATTGATGCATTTGTTTTTGTTTAGTAATCACTGTCACCTTTATTTAGTTAAAGTTGTTATTAAATCCTTAAAACATCATATGATTACTATCAATTTATTTTTGCACAAACATCTATTGATCACTAGAGCTTACACTAGGTGACACTATTGTAAGGAGAAATGCTACTGTTTCTATAGCTTGTGTAAGCGTAAAGAAATGATGGTCATGTGATGTTTTAGTAGTTTAATATCAATTCTAACCAAAGATAGAGGTCACTAAGATTCCAAAATATATACATGCTGAACTGGATTCTGATCTGTATGACTATACAAGCAATTTAGCTGGGTTGAAAACAATATTATGTTTTTAATTTGAGATGATAGCTTTGTAGTTAACCAAAAATATAAAAGATGAGTGATGTAGATATGCATTATATCTCAAGAAACAAGTGTGCAGCTTCCAGATCCAAGGCTCAACACTGATAAAAGCTATAAGTTTAGAAATTAGTCTAAAGATACTGAATGAGAAGGCACTGGATAGGGATTAAAATGTATAACCTTCTAGCATCTATTGATTATTAGAGCTTACGTTAGGTGGCACTATTGTGTGGGGAAAATTTTGCTACTGCTTATATAAAATCAAAAATAAATTATTTTTTTGGCCTATTTTAAAAATTTATAGAGATAATTTTATTGTCTGTAATATTATAATAATGTAATACATTCATATGGTTGTGTGTTTACAGTTCTGAAAAAGATTATTGAACAGTTCAAATTATTTGATTAAATATTGAAATAATTAGATAAATGACATCATATTAAATGTATACATGAATATTTTTTTATTATTTACATATATTTAATATAGAATGCATTCTATAATGCCAAGTAATGGTAAAGTACTATCAATAATGACAAAGCATATCATAGTATGCTGTTTTCTTGAAGAATAATCAGTCTGAGTTAGATATGTTTGCCCATATGGATAGGATTATGGGATAATAGATTACATCTATACCTGCCATGACTATGAAATAGAATTTGAAACTGAATGAAAAGCCATATTATTTTAGATATTTAATGTTTTTCATGTAATATGATATTCAAAGATGTAATTGTGATTACAATGAGTCTTTAGTATAAAAGCACAATCATTGTAAAGCAATAGAAAATGATCTTTATTGCAACCATTGATTTTAAAACTTTAAATCAACTATTTTATTATAAAATATCATTTAAGCAACATCATATAACAATACAATATTCTTTAATAATTTTCAAAACACATGTATATATGAGTAAAATTTTTACATATTAAAAAGTGTACCTGTGTGATTTACCTCACTAGTCGAGAGCTGAAGGTTTCTAAAAAAAAAAAAAAACAATTTATTATTTGTGATTTTCAAATATAGCATGATCTCCTGATATATACAAAATTCCTGATTATTTAAAGAAGTGCTATAAACTTAGCATATTTGATCGTCTTCATGATTCAGTGCATTAACGGATGGATGGTTTCTGAGACTTAATTAAATGGTCACAACTCCAACCTAAGTGTTTCTAGCACTTAAGGTTCATATAAACTTCTAAATAATAAAACCATTTGTTTATTTTTTTGCATTTATTTTATTTTTTTCATCAAATGGTAGAATTGTTAATTGGCCATTACATAAATATGGATTATTAGGACTGAACAGTCAAAGTGAGATATTTTGGAGTTTTTATAAGTGATGGTATTTGCAAGTCAAATACTATTCTAACTTACATAGTTAATTTAAATTTACAACTACTTCATAAATATCAGTCCTTATCCAAAATCATCTGAAAAAAATTTAATACTGCCACCAAATAATGATTGTCATGTTAATATATGTAGCATTTGAAAAGATAACGCTTATAATTTTCTATATGATACCAACACTACTTGCTTTTAAAATTTAAAAGGTATATATATATTTCATTAAATGTGGACTTTTACAAGACTGATAAAATATCTTTTCTATTTAAAAACATCGCCATAGATAATATATGTTTAATTTACATTTATTAAAATATATGAGCGTCCATTGTTAGCAGATACTGCAAAACAAATACATAAATTTTAAAAGAAAAATATATAAAAATGTTGCAAAAATATTTCGAATTTAACCCGGAAAGATCAAATGTAAGATTTGGCTAGTTCGTTAAAAAACAATGTTTGGAAAGAAAGTTTGCGATAAACAACTTAAAGGTTTTTGACCCTAATAATTTATTGTAAACTTTCATCAGTTCAAAGTTTAACATTTCAGTAAAATATATTAATTATACTATAGGTTTTTTTTTATAGGGTTTTTTTTTTTTTAAAAAAAAAAAACATACTCTAAAATCTGTTTACTTCTTTCGCGTCTTTTAATTTATAAGTTCAAGTAATAATTAATGCTTTAGGCTTCCATGACGATTTTAAATCCGTAGTAAAAATAAAACAATTTTGAGGTATACAACACATAACTCAATTACCTATTTAATATTGGTTGATAAAATTATACCATTTTTAATAGAAGCCAATACATACAAGCATAAAACATATTCCCCAGATAAGAAAGTAAATTATTACTTAAAATACAATTGAAAATCTTTAACTTGATATATATTACAATCCAACTTCGTCTACGATTTTTATGATTATAATCTCAGTTATCTTATGACTCAGAAAAATATTAAATGAAATGTATGCAAAATATTAGAAATAAAATATTTACGTATAGATATTTTAAATCTCTATTTTAAATCTAGTCAAGGAACAAACAAGTAAGTCTGAAAATGTTACTGTGACAATTCACTATCCAGGTCACTGAAAGAATCATTTAAATGAATTTGCATATAATCCCACCCTTTTTTATATCACTAGTTCAGAAAAAAACTTTTATATATATGCAAAATTCATCATAAAATTAACAAACATATAGCAATATATGTCATTATTAAAATGAAGCAAATTCTATTCATTAATTATTTTTAAAAAATCTTTCCATCCCTAAAATTTAATCAGATCTTTGGCAAAAAGTCATTTTCAAAATTTGGTTTTATATATGTACATTAACATATTGAAGATATTTAATAAGATGTTTGTGAATTATTTATTCTGAGTTCAACTGTGATATAAGTCAGCAAACATCCAATTAAAACCTGGAACATTATTTCAAACATCTTTAAGAATATATTCATTGCAATTTGTAAAAAAAAAAAAAAAAATCAATTACAAAGAAAACATAGCTTTCATTGAAGTAACCAAATATATACAAGCAGAACAAAAATAATAAAATTTCAAGTGAATGCATAGGCTTTTTATATCACCTGTTTGATTGGTGTAATATCTAAGTCATGGTTACTATTGATATACTAGAGTTCAATTGTTTGTTTTTTTTTGTTTTTTCAAATATATCAAGCGATCATAATATTATTAAATATTGACCAGTGATTTGAAATATTCTTTTAGAAATTTAATTCTTTAAATCAAAAATAATAATACACTTGCTTATCTTCAAAGTAATTATTACAAACAATAAATTTTAGAATATCAAATATCACTCTTACAATATCTGCAATTTTAAAATCAGTAGGTGCATATATACTCACACATATGAGGATATCATCTGTTATTTTATACTCTATTAAATCTAAAACAAGTAATAATGATCTAAGTGACAATTAGAATAGGATTTCCAAAACATATTACATATTATATTTAAAATAATAGTAAAGGTCAAAGACTTTATAAAATAAAGTCAGAAAGGACACATCAACTGGCAATTTTAATAATTAACAACTTAATTTTTTAATATATAAACATATTAAATACTTGACCAGATGATACAATATTTATTTATTACAATGTAGGTATAAAATGTAGATAGTCATTTTCCTCAACCATTATGAAATGTGAATGCTTGATATATTAAATGCAATGCAACTTTTGTCAACACATCACTTAATTTCAATGACTATTTAAAGATTGTAAACCAGGATAATAAATAAATTTCCATTTATTATCTAATTGGCTATTGTCTTCCTGATATTCTATTGGTTTTTTAAGAATTGGCTATGGCAATGTTATTTGTATATAATAACAATGTAGATGTTGGCACTTATGAATGTATGATAGTCATAAAACATCCATTTCACCATTTTTAAAATACAAGAATAAGTAAATCTGAAAATAATTTATTGTCTAATAAATAATTAATAGTAATTATTATATGTTTATATAATGTGTAAGTTAAATTAAATTGTAATAATAATAATAATAATAATAATAATAATAATAATAATAATAATAATAATAATAATAATAATAATAATAATAATAATAATAATAATAATAATAATAATAATAATAATAATAATAATAATAATAATAATAATAATAATAATAATAATAATAATAATAATAATAATAATAATAATAATAATAATAATAATAATAATAATAATAATAATAATAATAATAATAATAATAATAATATATATATATTGATTTTGTAACTCCAATGATTTAGCATTCAGTTGTGAGAAATAAATCATTCAAGGTTTGAAATGAATCATATCATAGTTAAAACATACAATTAAAAGCATGGACTATTGTTTCTTTATTGATGTTAAGATGTTTCAATGTCTCTGATTCATTTAGTGATCAGAGATGGTTCTGTTAAATATAAATATTGTGGAAGAGGTTAATCTGAAAATTTTTTAATTGAATGATAAATCATATTTCAATAACACAATTTTAGAAGTAGAGACTAGAATATCTAAAAGATTTACTTGATCACATATATGATTCAGGTGTATTAATTCAATTTATTGCATATATATAAAATTGATTTGCAAAATAAAATAAAAAAAGCAAGATCTGTTTTACAAAAAGTATGTTACTGTGCTATGAAAATATATAAAAAATATATTTGCATGAGTAGAGCAATTTTTTAAAAAATGTAACTTTTTAAATATTTTATTTAATTTTATATAAATGTTTATTTTTCAGATATGTGGACAATCATTTTCAGTATTACAATATTATGGTTTAGTAGAACAACATGTGAGTATATTAATGTACATATAGCATATATGAAATAATTTTTATGCTTTAATATATGTGTGAATAAATAACCAAAATTTTTACTGATGTTAGTAATGTAAATAAATCATTTTTATATAGCGCGATGTTTGTAAACTGTAATATTTAACACAGCATTACACTGTTGCACATGCGCTTTGAAGATTTTAACTATAAATTAATGAATACTAACACTCAGCCACATGATAGGGTCTTTGGAAAAGATAGAATCGCCATTCTATCTTTTCCAAAGACTTTATCATGTAGTTGAGTGTTAGTATTCATTGATGTTAGTAATGTAAAATCTCAGAATAATCTTGTAATTAATATTGCCAAACAGATCCATTAATATTTTTTTCACATTGCATGTAGTCCACTGGATAAAATTGTTATCGATTAATTGTTCTACAAGTGAAAATAGATGTTTCCTGCAATAAATTTAATGAAAACAACAATAAAAAATTACATATAACATATATACATTTATGTATGTGTAGTAATTATTCTTCATGAAGTTTAATTCAAGTCATATTATTTAAAAATTATTATTATATATATTAAATTGTTTGTTGCTCAGAAATTTAAATAAAGATTCATATGAAATTGTAGCACTGAAAATGACATATTTAAACTGCAATTCAAAGATCTTAAGCTTTACAGTTCTCCACATGCCATTATTTCTTTAAATCATGCAGGATATATATAGAAATACAATATCTTTAATGAATGTTTAAATGAAAATCTTAAATGTGTGGAGTAATCCATTTAAATCAACTTAATTAGAAAGCACATAACCCAGAACTACTGCCCCAGGTTAAGAGTCAAAGTAAATTGACAGACTAATGCATTAAAAAAAAGAATCCCCCAAATTAAAAGAGATTCTCTTTTTTAAATGCCACTATGCCAGTGTACTTTGATCCTTAGCCTGGGGGTTCTGTTCTAAGTTAAGTGTTTTCTAATTTAGTTTATTTAAATGGATTACTCCACACATTCAAGATTTCTATCTAAACATTTAGTAAAAATATTGTATTGCAATATATAACCAACCAGTGGAGGAGTTTATTATATAGTAAGAAAATTAAAAAAAGTTTATTATACTCTGATTTCTTGCAAATATAAATGTAAACTGCAGTACTTTAATCTCTATGTTAGATCTAGAATGGCATTTAAAAGAAGGAATCCTCATTTTCAATTTGTGAATTCTCCTTTAGAATGCATCAGTCCATCAGTTTACTTTGATTCTTGACCTGGAGCAATTGTTCCAGGTTAAGTGCTTCATAATTAAATTGATTTAAATGGATTACTTTACACATTCAAAAGTTCCATATATATATATGTATGTATGTATTCATGTTTCTGGAGTTTTTTTGATTTTTTAAATTTTTGAATAGAATGCACAGGTGCATCATCATATCTATATTATTAACAGGCTAGTATTGCATCTAAAAAATGTTTCCAATTATGAAACAACATATTTATAATGTTCTTTACTTTAGTATGGGTGTCTAACATAAATTTATGAATATCTAAAATATATTAAATATGAGGGTGGATATTCAATACAATGCATATAATAATATTAATCTATATTTTAATTAGATGTATGGAATTTGATCCCTGGGATAATATTTTTAAAATAATATATATGCATATGTATATATATAACATATATACTGTCCAAGTTTATCTATACTTAATTAACTACTCTATTGTACTGGCATTTTGGATAGATCACATCTTCCATTATCTAGATAAAAAAATATTATTTTAACAAATCACTGTAAAAGTACTTTAAGAAACAACTGTACCAACATTAAAAATTCATCTAATAAAAATAAAAATATAAGTTCCTAAAATATAAAAATAGGGGTAACAGCAAATTAGAAAATTGATATGGTACATATATATATAAAATCCCAATTTTTTCCACTGTCTGATTGATGAATGTATGCATGTTTGTCTGCTTGTCATATTTCAAATTCACAACCACTATGTTGATATGAAGGAAGTAATTCTGCTATTAATAAAAAATGTTTGGGAAAAAATTAGTACATGTGCTTTTAACTACAGAGATATAGTATATATTCCATGATTAAGGTTCCCAGCTGCAGAAATAGTCACAAACACCAATTCATAAGTCAGCATTAAGGCACTTCAGGCTTTGATAGTTTGTTAATTCCCTCATATAGTTCAAATAAATGATATAGTTAACAATGTTTAATAAAAAACACCAAATATTTACATTAAATCTTTAAAAAAAATTGTTAAAGCAATGAGCTGAAAGGCTCATAGTGTTGTTTTCTGACATTAATAAATGGTAACTATTAATAAGGCTTAAAAAACTTATTACATTTGTTCATGGCACTATCAAAAATTCAAAAACAATTAATTTAATTTTTTAACCATAAGGTGTTCCAGTAAATATATACTTGCACTATAAACCTATCAAATATAACAGATTTATTTAAAAATGTAAAGTTTACTTTAGCTTTATTAAAATTCAGAAATTTATTTATATAATATTAAAATGTTTTGTTAAATTTACATTAAATCTCAAAAAAATTTATTAAAGCAACTAATTATTACAAAAACAATTGGTTGAAAGTCCAGTGTTTTGTATTCTGTTATAATGACAGTCTTCTAGGCTGGTGTAAAATTTTCATAATTAAAATCTTTTGTTTACTTTACATTAAATCTTAAAAAAAAATTGTTAAAGGAACCAATTAAAAAAAATCATGGCCTTTACAAGGCTGGGAACAACTGATAATATATTATTTTTTGTATGTGCACTTTTCTGTTTTCAGTTTTTATATATTAAATTTTCAATACTTTATCTCTTTATATATTGAAATCATATTAATAACATTAGCAAGCTCTTATGTATCTGTTTATTAAAAATTTGTATATGCATATAAAATATAATCAAATAATGTACGATAAATAATTTATAGAAATAGGATAAAATAATAAAGATGTAAATAATATTAAAACAAATTTAAAACTAAATAGATTATTGATATATATTGATGATAAGCATAAAAATGAATATATAAACCACTGTTATAAATGTTTAATCAAAAATAAATAAATAGAATATACCTATTAAACCATTAATAAATAGTAACATATTTTGTAAAGAAAAAATATCAAAAAAGTTGTACAATAACAATTTTAAATAGTATTATTTGGAAATGAAAATTTATAAAATAAAAACAATTTGCAATTTTTAAATGGTTTCTATAATATATATATATATATATATATATATTATAGAAACCATTTATACATATTTCTAATACCTATATATATATATATATATATATATATATATATATTCAAATTAGGTATCAGAAATATGTATACACATATTAATAAAATTGATGCAATAAGTTTGGCTTTAAAATATATATAAACTAAAAATTCAAATATATTTGATATTAAATATATAAAGAGATACAAAAGACCTTAAGCAATCATTTAAATTATTTTGCTAATATTGTCATTCATCAGGCTAGCAACACCTAAAGAAGAGTGGAGAATAATATCACTCAAAATATACCATAATCTAGTAACCTGTGTTGTCTATTTGTGTGTTATTACTAACAATCATTTGTATTTGAAAAGTTTAAGTATTTAAAGTTTTCAACATTCAACATTTAATAGTAGTTCATGGAAATAATTCAACATATTATCATAAAGACAGCTGATGTTGTAATCAATCAGAAGTATTTTTCTGTAGTCAAAACAATTAAAACATCAATTTCTACTATGAAATGTGATAAAAGGGTGTGCTTAAATTGCTTTGTAGTATGTTAAAATTAAAATACTGCCATATCTTAATTGATTTTGTTACTAAAACCTGAATAATTATAGGGGATTTGAACACAGGCTTTTAAGTTCTTTTCAGTTATCCACTCTTTCATATAACTGATAAACATGATTAGTCACATGTGTATCTGTTGTAGAAAATGGAGTGGATAGCTGAAGGGTGCTTGAAAACCTGTGCTCAAATTCCCTACAATTACATGTAAAAAACTCAAAGTATTTAAATTAGACCTGAAATCAAATAAAATCTGAATAATATTTTAGTTCATATTTCACCATTCAGATTGATACCAAAATTGGCATTGTAATGTTAAAAATAAGGGCAGGAGAACATTCTAAAGTTTAAGCCATTAACATGGACTGCAGCACACAGAAAATACAAAAATATTTGGGATAATCATGTGAGGGAATAAGCTATGATGCACCTTAAAAAATATTTGAGTGATCATACATCAATAATTTACAGACATAAAAAAGAGTGTGGACATTATAATTAAATAATAAAAATGTTGGAATTTATTAAAAATTACAAAGAAAAAGCTATTAAAGAAACATATATCGAAAAAGATCCTTGTGTCAATGATGACAGATGAAGAGATTTGTTTTTCTTCAAGTAATTAGATTGTAATTCTTAATGTAAGTAACATTATCAATATTCAAATCAAGGTGCAACAACAACAAAAACAACAACAATAACAACAATAATAATAATAATAATAATGATGATGATGGCGATGATGATGATAATAATAATAATAATAATAATAATAATAATAATAATAATAATAATAATAATAATAATAATAATAATAATAATAATAATAATAATAATTACATCTTTATGATGTATAAGAAATGAGGGTGTTGAGAATGACGTTTACAAAAGTAGTAATGAAAATTTTAATTTTAATATCCTTATTGCTTTATTTTATTCTATTTTGTTCGTAAATTTATAAGATGTTTTTAATTTCAATATCCATGTGCATTAGATCTTGAATACGATTTATATATATATAAATCAAAACATTGAAAAATTAATAAGCAGAACTAAAAAAATGACGTTTTTAAATATAGAATAAAAAATGCACATATAAAATAATACTATATAAACTTATGTTTTTAAAATAGAAGCAAACTAATAGTTTGCAAAAATATGAGAGTAGAAATTTACTTATTAATTTATTATATATATATATATGCATTTTCAAAGGTTTTTTTTTCATTCTTAACTAGAATCACCACATTTGTTACTTAAATATAAATTGTTATTATAATTATGTATTAAATAAATTGATCTTATATCTCCTAAAAGAGTTTCCAATTATGAAACAAAATAGAGATAGTGTCAAGTCACGTTTTTTTTCATTGTTATGCATACTTATTTACGGTTTGTTTAAGTTAAGTTTTATACATATAGAAATAATAGAAATATGTGCTTACAATCAACACGAGAATATTTCATATGGAAGTAATATAATTTTCTTCTTCCTTTTCTTATGTATGGTTTTCTACTTTTATATATCATATCATTTAAAACTTTCTTTAACACTTTAACAATACTATTTTTTATATCCAAACTTTATTCTAACAGTATTGACTGTCCTGCAGTCATCATCTGAGCTACAATATCCAAATTTATAATTATATAATTAATACATTTTATACACATATTTATTATATACATAAATAAAATATACATTTTAACCTAACCATTATAAATAATCATTTCCCTTTTTATTACTTTACTCTTAATTAATTCTATCCACATGTTTTGATATAAAAAATACTTTTGTTAAAGTGTTAAAGAAAGTTGTAAATGATATGATATTTGGTTATGTCTGAATTTCTGATTATTAAATTATATATAAAATGAAATTCATAATTGTAAAAATAAATTTCATCATACTTTTTTTGTAAATAATTTTTTTTTTTTTTTATATTTTGCCTGTAATATAGTACAGCATAAACACATTTTCATATATATATATAATTGAATATTTATAAATACAGTAATCAGATATATGTAAAGTATAACTTTAAAAAATTTATCCACTTAGGAACACTTTCAACGATCCTCATAGTCCTTTATCAACTAATACTTTGAATGGCTAACATTCCCACAATTTCTTGATCTTAATGTTTACTGCCTGTCTGCTAATTAAGTCTTGTTTGTAATTGTATATTAGCATAGCTTCCTAAAAAAATAACAACAAAAGGTAAATTATGGAAGCTATGCTAATATACAAATATAAACAAGACTTAATTAACAGACAGGCAGCAAATGTTAAGATCGTGGAATTGTGGGAAAATTAGCCTTTCAAAGTGTTAGTTGACAAAGACTATGAGGATAGTCAAAAGTACTCCTAGGTGGACAAATTTTTAAAGTTATACTTTACATATATCTAATTACTGTATTTATAAATATTCAATTATAAGATTAAGTATATTGATTTGAAGAATTATATATATTTATATAAACTTAAGAGCATGCTATAACTCTAAACAAGCTTTTATTTTTTTTTATTATGATAAATGCTATATATAAGTCATGTGACTTTTTATTATATATATATAATTTAATGTTTTCACAGTTGTATGATGTAGATAAATTATAACTTTTTGGATTGTACTGTGTATTATTTTCCATTAAACACTGATATTTTGATGGACTAGCATCTGCCATTATCAAGGGTAACTTTTGAAAAAAAAAACCATTAGATCTTAAATAATAACATGTCTGTGTGCGAGATGAGAAATAAGATTTAACTTGAAATAGTTCAGCATTCACAATATGAGGCTTATCAAAATGTTTATTTCCCTCAGTATTTTTACCTATTAATTTTAAGTTAATATTAGATAAAATGAAAGGTTTCCACATAGCTGGAATACATTGTGCTTCATCAGCCCTCTTTAAACCAGTAAGTCTTTTTAATATTTAAATTGACTCTCTCATGGTTCTTAGATCATATCTTTCCAAATTAGCAAGTATTTTTGTATTGTCAAAATCAGGTTTGTGATCAGTTTCTAAAAAATGGGAAGTAAAAACTGATGTGCTAATTTTTTGATTAAAATCATTTGTATGTTCCTTAATTCTGACATTTATTCATCTATTAGATTGACCCATATAACCTCTTGAGCACTGAAAACATGGAATTTCATAACTCTTTGGTGTTCCAAAAATATTCTGTCTTTAGGTTTATATAAAAAATCACCAACTTTTTTGCCAGTAGAAAAAGTAGTCTTTATATTAAAACAAGATAGTATTCTACTGATTTTATCAGTAACCCCTTTAATATAAGGTAAAATTACTCTATTAAAAGAGAAATTGTCAATTCTATCTTTTTTTTTCTTTTTAGTATTAATGTTATATAAAGCCTTATATATGATGTTTTTATTATAATTATTAGAAAGCAGAATACTTTTTGTAAGTTCTATTTCTTGAGAAAGATATTCTTTATCAGATAAATTATAAGCTCTTGTGAAAAGATTTTTTGCTACAGAAAAAATTTGTGCAGGATGATGATGAGAATTAAAATTAAGATATCTGTTTGTATGGGTGGATTTTCTGTAAACTGATATTGATAATGTTTCATCACATTTCACCTCAAAAAATTATAATTTATATATATATAAAATAAAGAAAATGTCCGTTAATTAAAAACAAAATTGTAATTATAAATGAAATAATAAATTTAATGGTTTACAAACTATTATACACAATCCTTAAAATCCACAGAAGTACTTTCAGGAATTTCTTCAACCTGCCTCAACTTCCATTAAATTCAAAATCAAAAGCGGAAGCAAACATCATCACTTCAAATTCCATGAATCTCGTATTTTAATGTTAGCAGCTTGTCGATTTATTAAATGCATTTTATTCCTGTTTATAAAAATTGCCTCTTTAATTTTTCTTTTACAATGGTTTCTCTCTTCATGAAGAATTTTTACATTTTCAAAATCAAATTTAAATTTATATTTACATGTTTTTTCGTGATCAAAGAAAACCAAAGGAGATATTAAATCACCATTATTTTTACTTTTTACATGCTTATATAACAATTCATGCTCCTTCAATCTTTTCTCAATACTGCACCTAGATTCACCTATATATGATAGCATATAATCACAAAAAAATTGATATATGATATTACTTTTCTGCTTGACAGGTATGATGTCCTTAGAATTATTGACTAATTTATTAATATTGTTTGGAACATAGAATGAAACATTAAACACATTCTTATATAAATCCTTAAAAAAATTCACTTGTGGATTTGAAATAAATGGAATAGATATCCATTGTTTACTATTAATCTTCATTTCCTTTAAATTATTATAACTTTTTTTTTAAATTGACATAAAGTATTGTTTATTTGTTCCATTTTATAACCAACATCAAGCAATTCCTTGGCAAATATTTCAATATTTTTCAGTTTATCACTTTGGTAATGACATAATTTTTCATTCCGAAACAAAAAATATCTAAAACTTGCCATCTTATGCATCATTGGTACTTTTGTTTCAACTTATGAAAAATCTTGAATTGGTTTTTTGGAATTTAAAAGGGTTTGAAGAATGAAAATTTGTTTTTTGAAAGGGGGAAGAGGTTGTATGTGCTTGTTGATGAAATGTCAATATATTGATAAAGTTAAAATGCAAATGGACAAACTTGGTTTCTTTTTGATTGAAGATTATAATATGGATGGTCAAAGAATAAAATTTATTAACAATATTTTAAAAAGTGCTAAAAATAAAGTTTTAAGTAATAATGTATACTATATGATATATCCTTCTTGTGCTATATGTCCTCATATTTTTGCAAATATAAAATTACATAAAATAGATAATCCTTTGTGAGTTATGATAGATTTTGGTGGTTCATTGATGTATCAGACTTCTAAATATATTGGTAAACTTTTACAAGACTTTTTAGGATTTGGGGAAAATATTATTGCTTCATCATTTGACTTTGTAAATAGTATTAAAAATTTGATGATTGATGAAAATGATGTTATTGCTTCATTGGATGTTACAGAAATGTATGGATCTATTGATAGAATGAATTCCATAAAAATAATTGAACATGCATTAAAAAATAAAAATATTTGTAAATATATGATAAAATTGATTGTTGATTCTTTAAAAGTTTTTAATGATAACATTGTTGCATCTTTTGAAGGTCAATATTATAAGATGTCTAAAGGTTGGCCTATGGGTCTGCCTGTAGTTGCACAAGTTTGCAATTTCGTTTTATCTACATATGAGAGTAGTATTTTAAATATGTGTACTTTTGGAGATATTAAAATTTACAAAAGATATGTAGATGATGTTTTTGTTTGTGGAAATACTAATAGTATAAATTTACTAGTAGAGGAATTAAATAAATTGAATGGCTTGAAATAGACTATTGAAAAAGAACAGGACAATAATATTACAAGAGATAACAGTATATTAAATTATAAACTAATAATTAAGGCACAGCAAAAAAGAGGATATATAAATTGTAAATCAAAAGTACCAATGATGCATAAGATGGCAAGTTTTAGATCTTTTTTGTTTTGGAATAAAAAATTATGTCGTTACCAAAGTGATAAACTGAAAATTATTGAAATATTTGCCAAGGAATTGCTTGATGTTGGTTATAAAATGGAACAAATAAACAATACTTTATGTCAATTTAAAAAAAGTTATAATAATTTAAAGGAAATGAAGATTTATAGTAAACAATGGATATCTATTCCATTTATTTCAAATCCTCAAGTGAAATTTTTTAAGGATTTATATAAGAATGTGTTTAATGTTTCATTCTACGTTCCAAACAATATTTATAAATTAGTCAATAATTCTAAGGACGTCATACCTGTCAAGCAGAAAAGTAATGTTATATATCAAATTTTTTGTATGTTTGTATTCCAAAATATATAGATTAAGGGGGGGATTGAGAAAAGATTGAAGGAGCATGAATTGTTATATAAGCGTGTAAAAAGTAAAATTAATGGTGATTTAATATCTCCTTCGGTTTCCTTTGATCACGAAAAAACATGTAAATATAAATTTAAATTTGATTTTGAAAATGTAACAATTCTTTATGAAGAGAGAAACCATTGTAAAAGAAAAATTAAAGAGGCAATTTTTATAAACAGGAATAAAATGCATTTAATAAATTGACAAGCTGCTAACATTAAAACACGAGATTCGTGGAATTTGGAGTGATGATGTTTGCTTCCGCTTTTGATTTTGAATTTAATGGCAGTTGAGGCATGTTGAAGAAATTCACTGAAAGTACTTCTGCAGATTTTAAGGATTGTGTGTAATAGTTTGTAAACCATTAAATATATATATATATATATATATATATATATATATATATATATGATAAATTTGACTCATATATATATATATATATATATATAATGAGTCAAATTTTATCATGATCCACAACACAATGGATAACCTTAGTATATTTGCATGTATGTTTAAAGTTTAAAAGAAAAGAAATGAACATAGACAAAAATTATTTATATAACTATATAAAAGAAAGTCTGGGGTGACTTAAATATTAACGAAATAGGCAATAATATTTAAATTATTTAAAATTTAATGTGATCTGATACAAAAATGGTATTTATTTTTAATTCTAAATTTTAATGTTTAAAAACAAACTATTTTTGTATAAAATATATTTATTTAATGGATATGTAAATATAAAATTTCAATCTAGCTTATACTTAAAAGATTAATAAAAAAATTTAATGGCAAACTATTTCTGAATTTATATAAATTTGACATGTATAACTAATCTATTATAATTATAATCTTGTTTTTATTAATTAAGAGAAAATATTTAACTTTAAACTATTTTTGAATTTATATCAATTTAACATGTATAACTAATCTATTATAATTATAATCTTGTTTTTATTAATTAAGAGAAAATATTTGTCTTTAATACTTCTTATAAATCCTTATATAATTAATATTTAATTAAAAAGCAGTTTCCAACAGGTTTCATACTGGTTAAGTTTGATAGTGCATGTCTTCAATATTTTCTATGGTTACCCATAGCCTTTCTAGATTCATTCACTGTTAGTAATATGTAAAAGTAGGATTTATAAAGGATATGTTTTAGTTAAAGAAATTATCATTTAACTTGTCATATATTAACCAACACAAGTATACATATCGATATATTCAGATTTTATATATATATATATATATATATATATATATATAGAGAGAGAGAGAGAGGGGGGGGTAAGAAAAAAGTTATTGTTGATTAAAGAATTCACTAATGCGCATATCATCTGTATATAAATTTTATTGTACACATGTCTAAAATTATAGACAAAATCTCTGTTATTGAAAAAAATATATACATACCTACTGAATGGGTTATTTTAATATCAATCATAAAAAATTCAAGAAAAACTGATTTTTTTATAGAATACACACACAAAAAAAATTTCTTATACTAATTTATATTAAAATAAAACTAATAAAGAGTTAGTTAAAAGTGCTAATTAATAAAAATAAATTTAAAAAACTTTTCAGTATGGAAAACAAACAAAATAAAAAGTTTGAAGTTTCAAAACAAAAAAAAACTATTTTAATAAAAGGTTTTTCTTAAAATTTATTCTATCAAATTTTATTGTGTTTATAGGCTTGATTGAATTAAACTTAAAAAAATTACTAAATTGCATATTTATGTGTGGTAAATAACCTATATATATATATATTAAGGGATCATATATAAATATAAATTGTTTCAGTAACTTGTAAGTTAATATATAGTGTTTATTGATAGGGGGGTGTTATTTTTTGTTAAAAACCATTCATAATTGGATAAAAGCCAACTTAAACGAAAAGAACAACTAAAAATCTATGCATTTTATTTTGTCAAATATATATTTTCTGATTATATTGAACTAAAATATAGATTGGATACAAAAACAATAGTCTGGCTTATAAAATTACACATTTTAAACACATATGTTACATGAATTTGTTAGTTTTAAAACTCAAAATGAAGTTGATACTTATTAAAAAAATAATTTTAAAAACTGTCTTTATATTTAAAACTTAATAATTTTTTAAAGTATAATTCCTAACTAATGTTATGGAATATCTCATTAAAGCAGTTATGATGCATGTAATATCTGGTTATAAGCTATTAGCAGTGAGATGATCATCAGCCACTTTGAAGGTACAAAAAGAGCCAAGCTAAATTAACCTATATAGTTAAATCTTAAATGATAAAACATTACCTGTATAATAATCATGTATAATAATCTGAATCTAAAAAAATAATAATAAAGCTTTTATTCATGATATATCAAACGTATGACTTACGAAAAAAAGTTACTCCAAGATAATAATAACATTGCATAAAATTAAAAATAAAAATGTATTTACATTAGGTATCAGTACAAAGAAGAAAACAGATATTGAAAACTTGCTATATACCATTTAAAAATATATTTCATTACATATGTGCTCATTTAAAAAAATTAAATGGCTGCGAAGAAATTTAAAAAAAAAAGACTGAAATTACAATTATTGTTTTCATAATTTTATTTCCATAATATATGTATATTTGTAAAAAAATGTTGAGAAAAAATTTTACAGAGAAAAGAATAAGTTCTCTTTAATAGTATTTTGTCAAGCGTTTGTAGCCAAGTTGTTAGCACAGCTGCCTTAAAAGCAGTTGTCCTGGATTCGCTCCCTGGCCAATGCTTAACACATGAAAACAAAAACATTATATGGGAAATTAAATGCATGCATGCAAGTATTATAAAAATAAATTAAATGTTACAATGTAAATATTCAAGATTATACTTAAACTTAGTTTTCATTACTGAAGATCTAACAAATGCATAGCATGACAATATAAATATTATGTTGTCATTAATATATTCTTATTGCTGGTAAAATGTCAGTTTTTTTCTCCTGTTTTTCTATCAACAGATATATCTTATCTCCATTGTATCCATTTATTGACTGAATAGTAGTCATATATTTGTGAGATATGAATGTTAGTACATTGCCGTTACTTAGCAATCAGAGGCAATAATGGGTGGAAAGTGTCACACTTTTGTATTGATGGAAAAAGTCAAACAAAATGGATTTAGAGGGATGGTCTTTCTAAAACACAAAGTTGCACTAGTAGCAAATATATATTACTCTATATATTAAAAAAAGTGGTCCTTTAATTCCAATTCTTGAGCAACCATGTGAGGATTTGTTTATATATAGATAATATATCTTAAACAATCACCATTGCTACTAAAAAGAAATTGTAATTTACTTCCAAATAAAATGATTTAGTTTGATTACCTTAGTTAGTGTGGGGTATAA
Source organism: Epiperipatus broadwayi (assembly GCA_028023455.1). Classification (NCBI taxonomy): domain Eukaryota; kingdom Metazoa; phylum Onychophora; class Udeonychophora; order Euonychophora; family Peripatidae; genus Epiperipatus; species Epiperipatus broadwayi. Next base: position 49,804 of record JAQFVV010001432.1, read on the forward strand.
TATATGAATATAATGAAAAATCAATATTGTTTAATTTATAATATTACATATATTTTTACGTGACAAGTACATGAGGCTTGATTAAACATAGGCACACCATCTTCAGGTTTCATTACAATAAGTATATAAAAAAATTCCAAATTAAATCACTAGCAAAAACAAATTACAATTGTTTTATTACCAATGGTTTTAATTTTATTTTACATAGTGATTTAATTTTGAATTGATATATTTGGTTTATTACATTAATTAGTTTATTTTTTTGGCATTTGATATAATATGGACATACACACACACTATATGATCTACATGTATCAAATTTCCTGTACTCACATTTACTCATTATCTACTTTAGATGTGTACATCAAAAATATTATTAATAAATAATTAATAAGATTATTGCATCATTTTTAACTCAGATATTAAACTTAAGAATAATATATATTTTTTCTTCTATTGCTATTAAACACAAAGATAGTATCAGTAATCCAACTTTATCTCTTTTTTTACAGCTGTATTATGCTTTGAGATAATCTGAAACTTCCATTTCACCACATCTTCTTAAAAGATAAAATAAAGATATATAATGAAAGACAAACAATTGTCAAGATGCACTTCATGCTGACACAGCATTCATTACTTCTTCCATTTCAATATCTTCATCAATTTTTCAGTATTTATCAATAATAAATAATTTGATTTTGATAAATATTAAACAAATGATGAAGACAGATGTAAGAGATAGTGATATACATTAACTAAAGAATGCAGGATCAGTATGAAATGCATCTTGAAAATATTTTTTTTTCCTTTTGTTTTTATATACATGTTTCAAGAGTATATGAAGAAATGGAAATTTTAAATGTATATTAATTACAAAACACATACATTATAAATATATATGTATTAAAATGTGGAATCATCCAGAATTATTACTAACAAATATCAATCAAATAATATAAAATAAATTTCAATAATATTTAACACAATTAATTTTTATAATACAATTTTAATTTAACTTAATACTTAAGGTAGTAAAAATACCAAGAACTAGTTTTAACATTATCATAAAGTTATTTAATTGATATTTTGTTAGTGTTTATCCTGGATTAAGCTTTTACTATATATGGCACATCTTTATAGTATCACAAGAAATTACAGTATGCCAGTTAGAATCACAGCTATATGGATGGTGTGAACAAGTTGATGCTTGCCCGGTAATATTGGGGGCTCACCTGAGCAAGGGTAGTTGTCAAAGTGATACCTACTGTTGTGCATTTCCACCTGTCACTCCATCCTCAACTTCACAAGTCAATTATGAACTCTGTGGATATAAAGGAGATGAAATGCGGCCACCAGTAGTACCAGAATTTGCAGATCGAATACTTGGTGGGACAAATCAAATAACTCCCAATGAATTTTGTTGGCAGGTGAGTATATTCCACAAATATCAAATGTACTATATAATCCATTATCTTAAAATGTAACATTAGCAATTAAGATCATTTGGACATACTTATAGTTTGATAATAGATATTGTCAAAAAAAAATGTTCACTGGAAAAAGTTTTTATATGCAAATTTTTAACATTTGTTGAATGAATGTATAAAAATTCTATCTATAGGTGTTAAAAAGTATCTATTTCTTAATACATGCACAAACATATGTATATACATATTAAAAAATAATTTTCAAGATTAGAATTTTAATAAAATTTATCTGTATATATTTTATAAATAATTCCAAACTGTAATTATAATGAAGCAAAATACAAATTCAAAGCAGCCATTGCAAGTTGAAATTTGCACTTATATTTTTCTCTAAAATACATTAAATTGTAAGTGAATTAGCTTTCATCTCATTATGCAAGATTATCACAGATTGACCAAGAATATTTTGCATGTGTGAAAATTGCATGTATGACTTTCCAAATATTTTTATAATCCAATAAAGTTCTTCTGTAAAAAGTAATAAATTAAACTAAAAGATTCTAACAGGTTTATATATTTCAAATATTAAAAATTTAATGAGACTTGTTCTGTATTTTTATAAATAGTTTTTATCTATGTGGTAATGAAACAAAAACTGTGTCTGTCCAAAATACTTTGACTAAAAATAATAACTTTTATTTAAAATCTATAATCTTTATGGGAGAGCTTATTTATAGACGAAGTATATGAGAAGTTAATATAATTTCAGTTTAGACATAAAAATGTTATCTGATTTATGATCCCAGAATAAACTAGGATAGTAATCTAAAAGTGAATTCACTTTTGTCTTAGGTATTTTGGTCAAATACAGTAGCTAGATGAAATAAATTTAGTTGCAATGCCTGTTTTTAATTGATACTTTGCTTTATTGTACCATACCTGAAAATTACTTACAAAAATACATACTCATTAAATAACACACACATATATAATAATTTCAAGTGCATCCCTACATATATATATATATATATATATATTGTACATATACATACAGTATTCAATTATTTAAAAAAAAAAAAAAATTTTTTTATTCTTTTATACATACAGAGATTTATATGTATAGATTTATTATTATGAATAAGCAGTTCTTCTTTTTGTGATTTATTATATAATATTTTTTATTATTATTAAATAATATGTGTTAAAATTATTTAACATTCATTTTGTTAAAATAGAGTAAATCAGAAAGGTGTAAAATTGTTAGATAAGGAGATAAAAATTGTACACGTGTGAAACAATGAATAGATCTGTACAAACACAAAGATGCTTTTACACTTATTTCTGATGGCTATAGATGGCCAGCTTTGTTGTTATCTGTATCTTAAGTTTATTTTTACAAAAGAGGTGATTTGATGTAGATAGCGATAGCGGTCAATTATAAGTTGTCATTGATTGTGACCGTCAAACTTGTGAAGCTTTGATTTTTTTTTTAAGATAAAGATTTCCAGATGTTTTTTCTTTCTTTGGTTGAAATTCACGATATAAACGATTAAAACAATTTTTTTTAAACAGTCAGTCTTAATTTTTTAAAGAGATGATCAGTTAATCATAAATTTTTTTAGAGAGATGATCAGTCAGTTATAAATTTTTTTAGAGAGAGATGATCAGTTAAATTATTATTATTATTTTGAGACTCAACTCAGTCGGTCCTTCCTTGTTATAATTCTTAAGCAGAAATGTAAGCTCAGATTTTTTTTTAAAAGAGAGTGAACGCTTTAATTTTTTTTTTTCACTCTTTGAAAGTTAAAAAAAAAGAGCAAATGGAATGTGCGTTTACATAAAGCAATTACCAGCAATATTAAAGAAGAGGAGAGAAATGGAACAAGATTGAATTTATTATAAGTTAGTAATAATTATAAAAATGATATTAACATATTTGGTTATGCATAATAATATGCCTCTGCATTGCTAAACCATCTTTTTCTGCTTCCTGGTTAATACAGAAAGAGTCAAAATCGCTGATCTGTCTATGAAGTCATGTATCCAGTAATAACTAACAAAGGATAAATTTTGAAGCTAACCACACAAGCTATATGGAATGCTTTATTTCATTTCCTGGCTTATTAAAGCTCATTACCTTCCAATGAATGGAGAAGAGGAAATAGAAAAAAAGAAAATTTATAACATCCATGTAGAACAAGTTTGAAGCATAAATCAAATTTTTGTTGATTTACCTCAATCATCTAAAGTGTCTAAGCAATTTTTTTTTAAAGAAGAGACAAGAAATCCACCAGTACCTACTTATTCAAAGTACTTATAATAACTTTTTTTAAATGGTAGAAGGAAGCCAATCAACAGTGAATAATAATAGAATTGAAGAAACAAGCAAAGTCAATTGATTCAGCATTATCTTAAAAGTATCTGCAATAACTTTTTTTTTTTGTTGTTGTTGTTGGTGAGCAAAGAAAAGCAGTCTAAAATTCAAATTCAGGACATTAATAAGAAGTAAAAAGTAGACGGGTAAATATGAACTTTCTTTAACCGATTTTATTCTTTTACTTATTAAAAGTAAACCTTAATTTACTGGTCAAAGCAATTTTCTTTTTTTTGATACAGAAACATTAAAGACTTGTTTATCTATAGTTATTTGCAATATCTCACAACATAGCACAAACATAGTTTAAATCTTTGAACTTAAATTTTTCATTTTTTTTATTATATATTGTAATGTTGAAATGTTTTTTTTTTATTGTTCTTCAGTTGTTAATGATAATGAGCAACCTATAGATATATGCATTTATAATGTTTTTTATTTTTATTTTATCTTGTTGCATATTAAAAAATTAATATATGTATTTTATTTTTCTTTCGCTATAAGGTTGCAAAAGAAAAAGATATTTTTATATATGTAATTTTTGGGTATACATTTTAAACATATATGTTAACATTACCGAATGCGTGAATGTGTAACTGCTTACCCAAACACATCAAAGAATAGGTTATATATATGATTAGTTTAAAATAGTAAATTAAAAGTAGGGCATTACATTTGAATGGAAATGAAATAACACATACAAGTTTCACCTGAAATTTATTTTATGATATGATGAGTAAGAAAAGTCTTAAATAAGCATTTATAGAATATGTATTTTTTTTAATATTGATTTAAGTCATCTTATTTTGAGATATCAAGAAGTGACAAACATATATATTAAGTTTATTTGCTTATACTTATATGAATTTTTATATTAATAAGCCATTTATTTAATTGTCGATTTAACTTTAAAGAAGCAAAGAAAGAGTAGTAGTGTTAATAAAATATAATTATATATCTTAATTGGTTTCCGAGTTATTATTAAGAATATTGTGTTTTTTTTTTTTTTGTCTTAATTCTATCATTTTAATTCAGCATCATTGCTCGCAGTTATTAAATATTACTATTCGTATATATTGAGCAATAACTTGCAAATATTAAGCGTCCGCAAAATAATAGGTAAACTAGAATGTTGATATTTAAGTATTTAAGGATTATGCTTGAGAATAACAAAATTTTGATAAATATAGTTCGACATAGAAAGCTAAAATTGTGTTGTGTCCATAAATTTAGATCATCCTCATCAAAGATGGATATCATGTTATTAGTTAAAATTGTTTCAAATAATACTATATAAAAGTTATGATCGCCATCAATCATCATTAATAAATTATAATCATTAAATTTAATGTTTAGCGTAATGAATATATTTTAGTAAATAGGGGTTTATAGAAAATTGAATATTATGCAAAGAGATTCATGATGATCAATCATCACCATTAGTATTATTAAATCCCAGTATGAAATAGGATAATTTTAATAGATGCCTATAAGTTTATAAAAGATGAATTTATTGTTGTGAGTTTATTGATAAGCCATGGCTGGTATCATCATCACTATTATAATCATTATTATGATATCACTATTATTATCATTATTATAATATTATTATCATCATCATCATTATTACCTTTATTGTGATAAATAATTTAGTTAAATGGCCATCAATATCAATAATGGTCTTCACATGCTTGTTTGGAAGCCATTAATAGGAGTATACATGTCTGTTCATCAATATACGCTAATGAGCTAGCAATGTCTATAAGAATCTTTGATCTGTAGTATAAACTTTGGTAATATTGGGATCCTGTAATTTTATCAATATAGATAAAATGTAAAAATGTCATTTTGTTCAATAGTCATCCAAGTCATGTGTAATAAATATGTACTGAATGAGTTTGAACTCAAGTACACTATAAATAGATACTTATCTAGATTGAAAACAATCTAGTGGCGCTCATGGGAAAACACATGTACTTAGCTAAACTGAATAAAAAGTGATATCATCCCTTTCCAACTTCATAATATTAGTTTTATAAAATATATTTTTTTATAAGTTGTCATGAATAGCACCCGTGTGTGCATATGACCATGAATGGTCTTATATATTTGGAAAGAAGGATAGGAAGGATTCTTTGTTAGAAGAACCTTGTATTGGAGATAAGCATAAGGCACTCCAGGAATCTCACAGTGGGTAGTTTTATTCAGTTGCTATATTTAATAGTATTTTATTAGATGACAATGGCCAGTCTGTTTTGTTGTTCAGATGACTGCCCCAATATATAAATAAATACCAAGAATCTTTAATGCTGATATTTTCAAGTGGCACAGTGATTCTGTAATTTCTTTATCTATGCTATGATGAATTAATATAGTTACAAATGGTACAGATTGGATAGGCACATATCTAATAATTAATAATTTCCCCTATCTAAATATTTATTATAGTTACAAATACATATCTTTTATATTAATTTAATAATTTCAAATATCTAAATAATACATATTTATATTAATTTATAAAATATTGTTACAAATGGCAATTTATAAATAATTAAATACAATATATATATATATATATATATATATATATATATATATATATAGAGAGAGAGAGAGAGAGAGAGAGATATTACAAGCATAAAGCTAAACTAGTCAATATATAATTAAAATTACCCCAAATCCAAAATTCAACCAGACTAGCATAAAGATAATATTAAAACGCTACCAAAGGTTTCATTGCTGCAAGCAGACTTCTCAAGTGTAAAGAACTACAAAATCTACACAATATATATAATATTAAACATTACCCACAAATCTATTCACTTCCCATCCACCCTTAATATTAAAATAACTCTTAAATAAATTAATTGCTTCAGAATAATAAATTTTCAATAATAAAGATTCTTTAATTCTTCTTTTGATTTCATTTCTCTCAAAGAAGAGAACCTTACCTTCATCAAAATCAATAGTGTGGCCTGTATTTTTTTTATGGACATACAAAGCAGAACTAAGATATCTATTTTTAACACTACTTTTATGAACCTTTATTCTTTCATTTAAACTCAAACTACTCTGACCTATGTAAACCTTCTTACAAAATAAACAAGGGATAAAATATTCTACACTAGGAATAGTCTTTCTATCAAAAATTTCTTTTGTATTATTTAATAAATTATTCAATGTAACACCCCTTTTCCAAGCAATTTTTTTTATTTCCAAACAATTTACTATTTCTACATACAATTAATTTATTTAAGAATTCTTTTAATATTAAGGGTGGATGGGAAATGAATGGATTTGTGGGTAATGTTTAATATATATATATATATATATATATATATATATATATATATATATATATATTGTGTAGTTTTTGTAGTTATTTACACTTGAGAAGTCTGCTTGTAGCAGTGAAACCTTTGGTAGTGTTTTAATATTATTTTTATGCTGGTCTGTTTAAATTTTGGATTTGGGGTAGTTTTGATTATATATATATATGAGTATTTAAATATCTCATTTGCTCTCCAACAGTCTTTGTAAAATAATAGCAAATAGAAAAAGGCATTATCTACCAAATCTGCTGATTGTTAAGCCCTTTACCAAAAAAATTTTAAATAATGACTAATATATGAGTTTAAATGGTCTGGTTACTTAAAATAATGCCTAATTATTATGTTTTATTTTTAATTCATTTAACATGAATCCAAACGCAATTCACAGTTATGACAGACAGATGCATTGCTTTAACACATTATCTTTGTATGTTAAAGATTGTCATGAATAGATCAAAATATATATAAATTTACTTCAACAAAAGCATGTATACTAGTTATCATATGTAAATTGATGTCTATCAGTGGAATATCAATAATCGGTTGTCAAGAGAACATTACAATCATGCCCTTGTGTCTTGTCATTTAAATTATTGTATATTAGTTTGTTTGAAATATTTTTAAATTATTATTTATTAATCTTTTCTTATTATAATGAAATTTATTTAAATTTCTAGGTAGATAGATTAAATTTTAATTTGTTTCAATACTGTTTTTATTTACATTATTCTAAAACTTAAATAAAGATTATAAATACATTTTATTTACTATGTAATTTTTAATATCCCCTTGACAATAGATTGCTAATATTCTATTGCTTTGTTTAAGCATGGGGGTGTGCTGATGTAAATCATCTACACATAATTTCATATATATTTAAAATTTCCCCTTCCAGTATATAGCACATGCAAAAAAAAAAAAAGGAATGAAATTGACTTATTTAACTATTTACATTTAATTAAAAACACATTATTTTTAAACTAAGATTTAAAGTTAATATCCAGGATAAGGAACATTTCTAGTTTAATAAATGATTAGTAATTATCATAAATCTATTTATCTAAAATGATTAATATCAAAGTTGTGAGTGCAGAAAGTTTCACACATATAAATCAAAGTTATATTTATTTTTAAAATATGGGAATTTAATAAAAGTTCGTTATAAATAATTTCCGAATTGTTACGGGATAAAAGAAAATAACATTTAAAAGCAGGATTTGCAAAATGAAATTATGATATCTAATAAATGTATTTATCTACAATAACTAATTTAATAATTAAATAAAGACCTTATTTAATTATAAGAATATTTAAAATCTATAATACTTTCATTTCACACATAGAGTAATATTATCTGATTTGTGATTCTATAAAAGCTTGGATAAATTAAAGGTAGATCTACTTTTTACTAAATATTTCTGACAAATACATTTTCTAGATAATATAATTTCAGTTTTCAGTATCTGTTTTTGATTGATATTTTGCTTTATTACATTATAAATGGAAAATTGTTTGAAAATACTCAGAAAACTCTTGTTAAATATTAATTAAATGTAAATCTTCATTATTAAACCTATAGCTTTTTAAGGAAAGTTGCAATGTAATTATTTGAATATATACTTCTGCTATTATATTGTCTGATTTATAATTCCAATAAAAGTTTCAGTAATAAGTAAAAGATGGATCTACTATTATTAAATGATGTAATTTCAGTTTGCAATATATATTTAAATCATAAATAAGCTTAATTTAAAGCTTTAATAAGCAATAATAATTTTATTAGATCAAGATTCTCCACATATTATCTTACTTGTATAACATTACAGATAATGTTATACTTTAGTATTACACTCGTTTATATATATATATATATATTATTTAATGTTTTTATGGTTATATGATGTAAATGAAGTTGTTTTTGGGTTAAACCATTATTATTTGTATTACTTTCCAATGTCTTTCCGAAACAGCATCCACTATTCTCAAGGTTAAGTTTTTAAAAAAAAAACCATTAGTTCTCATGTAATAAAAAGTTTGAGGGTGAGGTACAGAATGAGAGTGAGTGTAAAGTAATTGAGCATTCCGAATATGTGGATTATAAAATGTTTATTTTTTTCAGTTTTACCATTAATTGATTTCAAGTTTATATTAAAAGAAAAAGATAAAATAAATGGTCTCCACAAGATATATATATATATATATATATATATATATATATATATATATATAACATGAGAAAATTTCCATATCTTTTTCAGAAATCTCAAATAGTCTTTTTTATATATTTAATAACATTTTAGGTCCAATTTAAGACATTTATTGTCCATCTATTATCACCTTTTCTAATAATAATTCCAGTCCGCCTCATTTCAGAATTAATTCTTTCAATGAATATGTTAGTTCTACTACAAAATCTTGATCCATATTATCCATTTCTTTATCCAGTTTTGATTCATATTTTAAATCTCTTGATTCATGCCATATATTTTTTTATTCATTTTGCATTTCTGGAGTATTGTTATCCATTTTCATCATCACTGTTATGGTTTTATTTTTATATATTCACTGTTGTGGATTTTGAATTTCTATTTTCTGTGAGTTTTATAGTGCTTTATTTTCCTTTTTTTGTGTGTGTTTTGTAAAGATTGATTTTCCATCTCATGGGTTTTGTCTATCTAGCCTTTCCACCATTTTATCTTTAAATCATATGAACATTTATATACATATTATATATTTTATTTATAATTGTATTTTTAATATATATATATATATATATATATATATATATATATATAAACAAAAAAAAAGACTTATAAATCCAATAAATAATATTATATTTCAACCAGAGGACTGGTTTTCATCAGAAAGAAAAAAAATACACAGTAAAATGGCGATAATCAAAAATTACAGATTTGGTAAAAGATTAAAAATTTAACAAAACCCCCCTGATTGGTCACAAAATCTAACACAGAATATCTACCCAATCAATGACAAAATTCAAACAAAAAAAAAACAAACTACATTCCCTCCTAATCAAGCTTAAATTCTATTTAAATTAAAATAAATATAAAAATAAAAAATCCAAAATTAAAAATTAAAATATACATATGTGCATACATAGAAAAATTAAACTATGCTCACATACAAAAAATAGCTGTGCTCACATTAATATTCATTAAAAACTAAAATACTTATACATTTTAATCAAAAATTATAGTTAGTGCAAAGTACAATAATTTATAACTAATTATTTATCTATAAACCAATTAAACACAGATATTAAACATCCATGTAACCAATCTTTACATAAAAAACCTCATATAAGAAAATTTCCACATAAAAAACACACATATAGAAATCATTTAGGAGACCAGGTAACCCAGAGATGTAATAGTTCCAGTGTTCAAATTCAATCCATGTGGTTCTAAGGTCTTGAATTTAAAAATAAAAAAACTTCTTTTGTTTCCTCTCCCTTGTAGAAAAAAAACCTTCCTGAAGAATCACTACTTTTAAATCATCAATTTTATATATATATATATATATATATATAAAGATATGAAGATAGGATAATATATATATATATATATATAGGATATATATATATATATATATATATTATCCTATCTTAATTTCTCACTTTATCTAACCTTTCTGTTCTACTCTGTTTTTCTCTGTATTTATTTTATTTACTATATTTAGATCATTCTTCATTTCATTTTACAGTATTCTTGCAATGGTATATGATTGTTTATTTAACTACAGTTATTTATTTATTTATTATTTTTAGTCATCAGATTTAAATGATATGAGATTTTGAAGCACCTAACATTAAGAAAGTCAATAAAATCATCAATATTTACCACACAATTTTTTAATGTTTGTTATAATTTCTGAGCTGTCATCTAGTAAAAAAATATTCTACATTAATCTCAATTCATGTATTTCATGTAACAATCCTATGATTATCAGCTGAAATGAAGATGTGAAAGTCCTGAACAACCAAACAATAGTATTTATAACTGATGATAAAATATTCAAATTTCAAAATCAAACTGTTACAATTAAGACATGTTAGTGACAAATTCTAACTGCTGATTCAGTCTTTGGTGATCAAGTGTTACAAATTTCCAACTTAGTGCCTTTAACAAGAGGATGAAGTGCTTTAAGAAAGCTCAAATTTTATTCATGTTTTTTATTATATAATGGATCTTTTAATACTGTTGCACTGTTTTGTGTCTAGCTATTCTGAACTAAAGATCAAATATCTCAAAACAGTCAGAATTACCAGATAATTGCCCCCTCCCCCTTTTTTTACCAAAAAAATTAAACAATCAATTTTTTTCACTGATGTTGATATATTATTTAATGATAAGCCTATGGTTTACTCTCTTTCTCAATATCTCTCTCTCTTTAATTTTTTTTTTTTAAAGAAGACAATCTTAGGATAGGCAGCATAATTTTATATCCAGTATTTTTCTCATGAATGTATAATGTAAAATTAAGATATTTATTTTTTACTTTAGTTTATATGAACTTTCAGTTTTATTTATATGTAAAATACTTTGACTTATATATATTACAAAAATAAAGAATCGTACAATCTATACCAGTAATCATATTTTTATCAATTTTCTTTGTGGTATTAAGAAGTTATTTAATGTAACACCCTTCATTCATGCTATTTTCATATTATCAAATAAATTATGATTTTAAAAAAAATGAAAACCTTATATGACTATACTCATTAATATTTATTGAAAAATATTCTTGTCATTATTATAATTACTATTAAAAAATATCACTAATTAATTTATCAAAATAGCCTTTAGCAGTACAATCTTAGTAAAAAAAATAAAAAACAAAAAACAAAACAATATTATTGGGACTATTTAATTTCTCATTACTATAACCAAAACTTTTTAATCCTTTTTTATTACTGATAAGTTGATGACAATCAGATTTAATAATAGGTTTTAAAGCTTAAATTTTGACATAATGATGACATATGACTAACCTTTTTGTTGTACAAAATCTGCTTGGTCAAGTGAGTTAAAACTCTAAACTTTTGATTAGTCAATTACAGTATCAGCAGTAAAAATATATTCATCTTTTAATATTATATTCATTTTAGTTTTGTTTGTAAAAAGCAAATTAATAATTTATCAGAATATGAAAGTGAATGAAAGTTTTTTCAAAAATAAATTTCTATTTATAATTATAAAAATATTTTATAGCAGAGAGCCTAAAAAGAACACTCATAACCAATTACAAAATGTTGCTTATGTCATCTTCTTTCTCAATTTACGTTCATGTAAAAGTAAAGAATTTTTTACTAAAATCTTACTATTTTTCTAAAATAATTATATTTTCAGTATATTTTATCAAAATACATTATAATACATAAAAAAATATCAACAAAATATTCTAAAACATTCATTTCTGTTTGAAAATCAAATAAAGAGCTTGAGGTGATGAAAATTGTTGACAGGTGTCAAAATTGTTGTTTGTGCTGGTTTCTTTTTTAATTTACATTCATGTAAAAGTAAAGAATGTTTTACTAAAATCTTACTATTTCTCTAAATTATTATATTTTCAGCATATTTTATCAAAATAATTTATAATATGTAAAAAAACACTCTAAAACCTTCATTTTCATTTTTAAAAACAAAACAAAGAAGTTGGAGTGGTGAAAATTGTTGACAGATGATCTTTTTTGTTCCAAAGGGGAATCAACCAATCAGCATCTAGGAAAGTCTGCCTTCTCTCATTCTTGTAGCATCTTATGTCAATATTATTGATTTTTTACTTATAAAGAAATTCTAGAGAAGGCAGCATTTTACAGTACTTTTTAAGCTCTAAAATGAACCTAAATACACTACCGTAACATAAAAACTGCCAGTTTTAGAGCTGAAGTTGATTTGTATTTTTCTTAAAAAGGGTTATAATTATAAATTTATTTAAACGCACATTGATTATGTAAGTAATATTCATTAAGGCTGTAGCCTCAAGCATATGTCTATAAAAATGTGATAGTAGGGATTTCTACAGGTCTTAAACCACAAGCTTACTCTTTGGAAGAAAAGAGGGGAGCCCTTCTTTACTTCAACCTACTTTCTATTTAAATAGGTGAAGCTGAAATGGTTCAATCTGAGAGCGTGAAGTTACTCAATACTTCACTAATTAAGTCCACATTTCTTATTACACATTAATACTCGTGAAATCTTTCAATTTACTATGAGTCAATGGAAAGATTTTATACCTATTTAAATAGAAAGTAGATTGAAGTAAGGAAGGGTTCCCCTCTTTTCTTCCAAAGAGTAAGCTTGTTGTTTAAGACCTGTAGAGATCCCTACTATTGCATTTTTATATGTATGTGCTTGAGGCTACAGCCTTAATGAATATTACTTATGTAATCAATGTGCATTTAAATAAATTTACAATTACAACTTTAAATTATCGTAATAAATTTCTCACTATAAAATCTTTCCATTGACTCATAGTAAATCGAAAGATTTCATGAGTATTAATGGGTAATAAGAAATGTGGACTTAATTAGTGAAGTATTGAGTAACTTCACACTCTCAGATCAAACTGCTTCAGCTTCACCTATTTAAATAAAAAGTAGGTTGAAGTAAAGAAGGGTTCCCCTCTTTTCTTCCAAAGATTAAGCTTGTGGTTTAAGACCTGTAGAGGTCCCTACTATCACATTTTTATATGCATGCGCTTGAGGCTACAGCCTTAATGAATATTACTTAAAAAGGGTTAATAAATCAAATATCTTAAAACTTTAATGGAACAAATCCATTCTTTTTTTTTCAGTAATACATTTTAAATAATTGTTTGAATGTATATTTTTAATTAGCAAAGATATAATCCAAATATGTTCTGCCTTCATTTTAATGACTTATCTATTGCCAATACAATATTATTCTCAAAAAAAGAATTCACAACAAACATTTTTTTTATTTTTAGCAAATTTTACAAGTCTATGTCTTTTCTCACTTCTGTCATTATAACTATATTTACTAACCACGTTTTCATTTTTCAGACATTTTTAAATTCTAGTAGTAAACTATTTGTATTTGGTATCTTTTATTAAATTGAAAATTAATTGTCACTCTTTTTTATATAACATCAATTGGTACTGATGTACTAGGCTACATACCTTTAATTTTCTCTTTAGTTGAATCTTTAATAACTGCTTTGATATAATGAAAAAATACTGGGATGATGATGTACTAGGCTACCTACCTTTAATTTTCTCTTTAGTTGAATCTTTAATAACTGCTTTGATATAATGAAAAAATACTGGGATGATTAAGCTATCAATAAATGATTCTTTGGATTTGGCAAAAGAGATTTAGTGTAATAATACTATGAACAATGTAATTTATAAATTCAATATGTAATCTAAAAACTTCTTATTTTACAATGTTAGGTCTTCTTTGCAAATTTTTAGTATTCTTTATCTCTTCAATTTTTTGTTTGTTTTTCAGAAAAAGAAAGGGGGTAAATTAAAGAGTGAGAGAGAAAGGGAATAGTCAATTGTAAATGTTCGATTGTTGAATTTGATTTCTTATAATAGTCTCCTTTTTTGCTTGCCAAAAAAAAAGGAATTACTGCATGGATGGACAAATCAAAATTATTTTCTCCCACTTATATTTCTTTTCTCCATCAAAAATGATCAGAGGGCTAAATAAAAAATCTTTAGGAGGTTTATTTTTATTTGTTTTTAAAAACTGCAAAAATGGACAATTTAAATGAACAACTCCAAATCTAATGTTATCATTTCTTTTTTGAATCAAAACATTTTTAACAATATTAATGAAGAACATAAAATTTATTTTTAGATTAATTTCTAAAATAAATAAATAAATGATTTCTTGTAATGTATGTTGGTATGAAAATGTTTTCTTTTTAATCCTTTAGTTTTCTGTTGTATTTTTTAACTATTTATGAATCTAAAATTTTAAATATATGAACTATTTTTGAATCTTAAATTTATCAATTATTTATACCAAAATAGAATTAAAAAAAAAACAAAGAGTAAATTGATTGTAGATAGCCAAATATTTTGGTATTCTCTCAATCTCTATTATGTCTAATTTTCATTTCAATTGTCTCTTCATCTTTTCTTTTAACTTCACATAGTTCAAAAATGATTTGTTCAATATTAGACAGTTCCTCCAATTTGTACAATATTCTTTTATCTAAAAGTGATCTGCAATTGTAGGTACTTAAATGAAAGTTTATGATTGTAATCAAAAAGTTTATAGCATTTTCATCCATAATTTAATTTAATCTGTCATTATTGTAAATATTTAAAAAATATTAGTCACACTACATTGATTTTGATTTTAAAAAATCAACTAAAATTTTAGTTAATAACTGTCAGATAACCAAAAAAATAACATCATGGTATTTTTGATTTTAAATTCAGAGTAAAACATTAATGAATCATCATTCTGACTAATGCATGTTGGTGAGAAGTTTCATTCATGTTTATTTTTCACATGAATCGTCACTATTAACAACTGCAATACAAGATGATATCAAAGACATTAAAAAAGTTTCACTTCTTGGCTCCTTTAAGGCCTTAAGAAGTAATCAAATATTCTCCTTTCAGCTAACATTAAACATTATTGTACATATTATATAATAATATAGTAAAACACATATTAGAATTAATTCTACAGTTTTCAATGCATATAAATTAATAGCAGCTACAGATATCTTACAGCATAAGTGCCATTATCAGAACATCTGCATTTAAAAATTAAAAAAATCAAAATCTCATTAAAATCACAATTGTACTGTGAATTGTTAACTTTTCACAATTTGTGTATATTGATACAATAACATTGCTTATTAGACAAATTATTCATTAAATATTTTAAAATATGCCTTTGTCATATTTTTTTCCTCAAATTTATTTTTCACAGGCAAATTAAAGTTAGCATCACAACATAAACATCAATGCAAACAACTATTTTTAAAATATGTATTTAAATATATCTATAGAATCAAGAAGCAAATGTTATATATAAAATAGTTTTCATGTATTATATTAATGAGTTTAAATGTTCCAATAAAAAAGATATTCATGAATATGAACTATTATTATTGTTGTTCTGTAGATAGATTTTAATCTGTGTTTGCATAACATTCAATAATTTTCAACAGAGATTTTTGTTTTGATGTTATTTTTATTTTCCATTTAAAAAATTATTTGAAAAAGAAAAATCAAAGCGTCATACAGTCATATATTTGTGTAAATATAAAAAAGAAACTATAGAAATTGGCCATTGGTGTTGTAAGTTTTTAATGAGATTTTAAATTTTAACTTTATTGGAGATAATATAATTTTAAAAAAATAATCAAACAATGAATGTCAAAGATGCAAGATCAAGATGCATAATATCTGAAGCAAACCCAAGAGTGCTATTAAAGATAAAGGTAAATTGTGGGTGGATGGGAAAGTTTTTACCAGTATTACAGACTATATTTTTATATAACTGTGCTTTATTTTGCCATCTATATATTGAAACTCTTATAAACAATAAGCATTACAATATTTAAATTATTTTTATAGTAAATAATACTCATCATTGCTTAACACATTCAACTAAACCAACTTTATATTAAAATAACCCAATTATGTAATTTATATAAGTAGTGAGTTTATAATTATTTCTATGTAATAATATATTTGTAAGAATGATAATTAATGTCTTCTGCTTTACTGTTTGTCTATGAACAGCTGTTGAAGAGGTCTTTAACATATAGTGGATTATTCGAGAGCTGTTTGTGTATCTTTACGTATATATATATATATATATATATATATATATATATAAATAGCTGTATATATATATATATATATATATATTATATATATATATATATATATAACAGATATTTTTATATACCACATAAAAATTTATTTATTGTGTGTACATGCTTTAAAACATTTATTGACAGGAGAGTGATTATTTATTTTATAGTGTGTGTAAAAAGTAGTTTCCTTCCACAGTATATTATTAGTAACACTTAAAATTTTCACTCATCACACATTCTTAATATACATAAAGAGATCTTTAAAAGACAAGCATTATTCAGAATTTGCAGACCACAAACACATACATATTTTTATCGTTTGTTCAATAGTTAACAATATCATATTATTACATTTTGATATACAAGCTTTACTGTATTCACAATTTTGCACTATCAGTTTCATAATACATTAATGCATATTACAAATGATTTATTAAATTGAAGATTTATTGAACCAAATTTTAACCCCCAAATTTTCAGTCAAGCATTGGTGGTCGAAAGGTCAGTGACAGCCGCTTTACAAGCAGTTGTCCTGGGTTAGCGGGCTCGCTTCCTGGCTGATGCTATGGCACATGAGAAAAAAAATTTTTAACCCCCAAATTTTTAGTTTGGTAGGCAGAAATTGCAAATTAAAAAATGCATGTCATATATAAATAAAAGTTATTTTAAAATGTTTTAAATGACCCACTGTAGTGCAAAGACATCCTATACTCTGTTCATGAAGAAAATATGAAGTAGAAGACATTAATACCATTAAGCTTACAAATAAAATATTATGCAAAAAGTACTATGAGTGAATTGTATCTGTATTTATAATTTAAATAGTTTTTTCACTATATTATATATTTTAAATTAAATAACAAAGGTATTTTAAGATATAAATTTTATTTTGTTGAATGAACTTAGCAGATTAAAGCTTTAATCCTAATGATGAAATGATTGATAATAAAAATTATTTTAGAACATTGTTTGTATTATATAAAGGAGAGTTACTTACAAAATAAAATTACAATTATATTAAATTATATACACCATATACATTGGTGAAAAAATTGTCATCCATTCATGATTTATCTTACATCTAATGGCACACTTGTCTTGATTCAAATGTCACTCACCTTGCTGTTGAAATTATTAACTTATGCATTCCTTAATTATTTTACATTTGGACAGACTCATATTTCTATCTCCAAAGTTTACACTATCTTGTCTTTAAATCAATGCTTGAAAAATTTCATGGTGATTTTTGGCTGTAAGGCGAGGATTTACAATCTTGTATCTAGATTTTAAACTAATATTTTGTTTAATTTTTTTCCCCAGAAATCATATGTGCTAGACGTTTTTGCTATCTAGTGCTTTAGTGATTACCACATTTATAAACTTGAACTTAAACTTACAGAAAACAGGAATATTTATTTATACCTTGATCAACATTGATGATTACAATTAGATTGTCTGAGAACTTCTAAATAAAATAGAGTTTAGTTGCTTATTCAAAAACAAGTGGTGAATATAGTTGCTGCTGTGGTATTAATCTATGTGAAAATATATATTTAAAAAAATACTTAGCTATTTAAAACAGTTTCTAATGATCCTTAAACTTGAACTTAATATAATGAAAAATGTAATTAAAAAAATCAATAAAAGACTGAAGCAATATATATACTTTATTGACAAAAAAGAGTAAATTAGATAGAAACATTTTTTTCTTTTTACGTTCACCATATTATATACTACAAAAAGAGTAGATAGTCATTCTAGAATATAGAACAAGATAATAGACAGAGCTCTTGCTAATTATGTTATCTCAAGCTATGAAATAATATAAAACATATGATACTACTGTTAATATTAACTATTTCATTTACTTATTTTAGGTGAATTTATTCAGGTCTTCAGATAATGCATTTGTCGGAGGAGGTGCACTTATTACATCCAGAAGCATCCTGACTACTGCTAGTGTTGCAAAAAGGTAAGAGATATACAACTATTGGTAATAAGATGTTTGTCAGCTGTAGAGTAAGGGAGGAGTAATTATCAATAGGCATCATTATCAGAATTTGGGAAATAGTAAATTTTTTTCTGATTAAAAAAATGATAAATTAAAAAATATCTCAATAAAGGTAAATCCTGAGAATATATTATTAATACCTTTCAATATGAAGATCTCTCAAAGCTAATCACATTTTTTCAATTTACTGTCTTTTTTTTTTTTTTACTATCATATTAACAATTTTTTTATCTAACCCACATAAGTTGTATTTTACAGCCTCTTGAACTTCAGTTTAAAATTTTACTTATCTATCAAATGTCATCTCTTCCACCAATTTAACAGTCCAGTTTCATCTCTTCTTTCAAACTTGCACTGAAATCATCAATCTATCAAAAGTTCTGAATCCATAATTATTTATATGATTAATGTTGTCCATTGAATTTCTATCTATATTAATAATCTGGACAAGATATTTATAATTGTTTCTCCTTTTTATTTAAAATTGATTTTTTTTTCTGAGATGATTCATGAAAAGACTCTAGAATTTATTTTATTCTACTTATGTATCTATCTAATAACAATTTTTGCAACATTTTCTAATGTTTAGAAGTTTAATTTACAAAAACAAACATTATAATTTGCAAAATATTGATGATTTAAACAGGATTCATATATTTTTATTTTCTTAGTTTTCAATTTAATCTACAAATTGCTTTTATAAAACTTCTATAAGAAATTTTGGAAATATGGAAGCACCTTATTCTTATTAATGTTAATCTTAGAGTGATTATGTAATCTTAATACTTTATGGCATTTTGATAAATATTCTTCAGAGTATGATAATATTTCAGATCTATTTTTGTTAGTCCAAATATATAATCTGGAAAATATTATAGCATCACATATCTTTTCATAATTTACAAATTCCAAAACATAAGAGCAATTTATGTTCATCAGTCCTTTCTTTAAGTTCTTTAAATACATAGATGAAATTCATTGTACTAAATTTATATTATATATATATATATATATATATATATAATTTTACATATATATATATATATATATATATGTAAAATTAATAGTGTGCTAATAACTCTAAACAAGCTTTTTTTTTTTTTTTATTTATGATAAATGCTACTACAAGAGAAGGCATTCAAATCATTTTTATCTTGGATTGTCCCCATCCCCAGACCGGTTTCGACCTATGGGTCTCTTCAGTGAGGAGTTGGGACATTAGATCTAAAAAACCAACTCAAGCAAAGCATTTATCTAAAAGATAATTGTTAGAAGAAGATCTGAAACTTTTAGACATCTACATGTCTTTAAAGTCAGCTCTCCAACTGAAAAAATCATATGGGCCTGAACTTAATTCAGATACCCCATATATTAGTAGGCTTAGCTCTTTAATTTAGCTAAAGCCACAACAGCAAAATAATAATAGTAATAATGACAAGTCAGATGTCACATGACTTATATATAGCTTGCACTTACAAATATGTAAAATTAAGAGTGTGCTAATAACCCTAAACAAGCTTTTTTTTATTTATTTATGATAAATGCTACTACAAGAGAAGGCATTCAAATCATTTTTATCTTGGATTGTCCCCATCCCCAGACCGGTTTCGACCTATGGGTCTCTTCAGTGAGGAGTTGGGACATTAGATCTAAAAAACCAACTCAAGCAAAGCATTTATCTAAAAGATAATTGTTAGAAGAAGATCTGAAACTTTTAGACATCTACATGTCTTTAAAGTCAGCTCTCCAACTGAAAAAATCATATATATATATATATTGTTACTACCTCCAGCCTCTTTTATTACGTCGTCTCGTAAATTTTATA